>WYDI02007945.1:0-69189 GCA_009867235.2 Psittacus erithacus | reverse complement strand
AGGGAAGGGAAGGGAAGGGAAGGGAAGGGAAGGGAGAGTATTGGTAATAGCTAAGGTGCGATAAACTCAGAGGACTGCTCCAAACCGGTATTTATATTTAAATAATATGTTTATTTTTTGTAAGTTTATAAACAGTTGCAAAGCAAACAGGTTATATAGACAGCTAGTTAATTCAAAAATTTTCTTATTGATGATGCAGTCATCTGTTTCTGTTTTCTCCTCCTTCGTGACCTTGAGACTTGTCTCATATTAGGCTTAAAACCTATACAAAGAGCCCTGCAGCCATTTAGCTTTTATTGGGTTTGGGCTTGGGGCTTTGTTTTTGGTTTTGTTTTCTTTTGTATTTTTTTGGCTTTTTTTTTTTTACTTTCTGGTATTTCCTTAGTATTCAAAGGTCCAAATCAAAAGCTCCAGGTGTGAATAGAGAGTGACAAATCCCTGCATGTAAATACATTACCTTTCTGCATGAGAAATGTTGTATTGATTTTCATGGGAAGACAGACAGGAATAGTTCAGAGCTCAGCAGAAAGCTAACAAGTATGCAGTTGAACACATACAGGTTTGTTGTCTTGAGGCCTTGAACTGTGTATATAGGGGGGAAGATCCAATATGCTTTTATGTGTTTTATAGCATTATGATCACTCACTGAGGAGTCATTTCAATGAGTTACCAATAAGACTACCAATGACTTACATCAGGGTCTGATTAGTGTCTGTTCCCTTGTTCTTCAGTTAAGGAGGGATTTCTGTGTCAACATTTCAAAGGGCCCAACAAAAATGACAAATCATTTGTGCATTGCCTAACCCACCCACACTGCTGCTGAGGAAGGGGCAAATTCTGTGTTGTGCTATCAGGCACCATAGTCTCGACAAAATCACAGTATAGAATATCTTCCAAAGGATTTCTATTTTTCTTGATGGGAAAACTGATGTTTCCAGACCCTCCCAAGATGCTATTCTTTACCATATACAAAATCTGCAGTCTGTTGTGACACTGAGGTTCTATTTATTTTCAAAAAATACAGATTTCACAGGTGCTGAAAGTGTTTGTGACAGAGAGGAGACATGAGGAGACAGTATCTAAGCGTCATTCCACAGCAGAACTCCAGCTTCCTTGCTGTCTCAGAGAGCCTTATGCACTGCCATGGTACACACCTGAGAGGTCAAGAGAAAGCCTAATATTTATATAGAGACCTAATCAGAAGAGCAAAAGGAGGAGGTTACTGCATAATATGAGATTTGTCTATTCATGGGGAGAAAACGAAGGGCCAGCAAGGCTGTTTTAAAAGAAGGCTGTACAGCACTGCTAACTCTTTGCCATTGCTCAGCAAAAACAACAACAAAAAAATGTAGCTGTAAAGGAGAGCAATAGAGACTCTGCTTTGGCAGCTTTTCCAGCTGCTGCTGAAATGCTGAAAAAATGGAGCTGAGGGAAATGGTATCTGAACTACATAGGAATACTAAACTGGTTGAAAACATGAAAGCTACATGCATGTGTGACTTTTTAGACCGCAAAGCTATTTTGCTAGGGATGGTGGAGATACTTGAGAAAGTTTTTCTCTGGCATCTTTTGGAAATAAACTCAATAAGTTTTTATACATGCAAGCACTCAAACTGCAATATATTGGATTTGGTACCATTGTATAATCTTTAAAATAATCTAAGTAGTAAAAAGCAAGAAATAAACACTGAATTTTTGTTTAGTTTTAAGAGACTGGTATGCAGTTGAAAAGATTAGATGACATGTCGTGACAAAGGTAGCTGACTACTAGCAGATTCTTCCTACAAGATCAGCAGTTTGGTGCACCCCTATTCAGTGGTAAAATGGCATCACAGAGATTTGCTGAGGTATACCATAGTCAAATGGAGCCTATGCCCTTTTAGTAATTTTCAGATTAGAAACTTAAAAGTTACAGATTAATCAAAAGATCTCAGCTGCAGAGAGATCTAACTCTAGCTAAAATATAATAAAAGAAAATCTAGTGAAAAGTTAAAAGTCACACAACAAAGTCCAGCCACACATTCAGTGGGACACGCACACAGGGAAACAGCTTCTTACAGTTCAGTTGTTCACATTCCACCAGCAGATGCTTATCGCTTCTTCTTCACGGTTTGCTACACAGTGACTCAACTCAAAACAGCATTTTACTCAAAATTTGTATTAAAGATTAGATTCTAACCCAGTAACATTTTCTTTTAAAGACACAGTTCACAAGTGAAATGTTCATACAGAAGCCTGTCTGCCTCACATTTTTCTGGTCCAACAGAAAAACTTTTTTTGCCAAAGGTTTGAACTTCCATGTTGCACATCACGCCACTTTGATCAGTCACACCCTGTAACGGTGCCTTTTTTTTTTTTATAGTCCTTATAAAACATGACAATATTATTTTAAAAAACCCACACAAAAACAAAGAAACACTGGTTTATGTTCTTTGTGTCTTACAGCAGCTTTTGGAGATGTCAACCCAACTACCTCAAGATGTTTACAAAACAAACTGCTAAACAGAGAACAGAAGGAATTACAAATTCAGGTAATAATCTTTTTTTTTAATTCTTGTTTTAAATAGTTTAAACTGCATTTGCTGTTGTCATAAACAAGGCATTAGTTAATGTGTTAAAGTAAAATTATATTTCATCTAGGCCTCAAGAAACTTCTTTGCCATTTTGTGTCAGTGTCTTAAAGTGTAGCGAGTTCGGAAATGTCAGAGTAGACAGAATCAGGGAATATCTCAGTCAGCAGTTTCTAAATCAACAGCTAATTAAAAAATTCAGAATGCAGCTCATTTGCATGTGCAAATTTCAGCTACTGCACATATACCATGCCCATTCCAAAATCCTTTAAGCCGCAGTTACTGGGGTTACAATCAAAGGACAATTAATCTTCTATCATTTCTATAATATCTAAATATCTAAAATCTAAACCTAAAAATATCATTAAAAAATCTTTAATAAAATATATTTTTTTAAATTTCTTCTTAAAGATACCCATGAACAAAACCTGTCTTACAATAGTCTCAAGTTTTTGAATTTAGGGATAGAATCAGGGTTACTTCTATAAGAGACTGAGATAGACTATGAAATATTTTTTTCTCTCTGAAGTTCTCATATTCTTAGAATACTTGGTGATTTTTTTATGCATTTTACATCACAGATTAAATGCAGTTATATTTAATATCACTGAAGTACATTAATGGAATTGCTTCTTTGTCAGTGTACCTACAGCCAAAAAAAGCCCCATCTTTATCCATATTAAATGCAAATATAAAAAAGGTGTCCTGAAAACAGCTGGCCCAGATATCATTGATGGAGAGGAATTAATTTGATACACTTGTTGAATATCGACTGTCTGTTGAATACCTTATCACTTTAATTCCTTTTTCTATCTACACAGAATATTATCTTTAACCGAGGTATGTACCTTTTCCTCTATGTGCTCAAAAACTCACCTTCACCTTTTCAATTCCCACTCATTCCAACACACTTAATTTCCTGGGGCAAGCACCCTTGTCTTCACATCCATCCTTTTCCAACAATGGTTGCAGGAAACCAAATCGTTCCCTTTGCTACTGCACTCACTGTAGGGAATGCTTCATATGAATCCGTATGGATTCATAAGACCTGGTTGGATGGGGCTTGAGCAATCTGGTCTAGTGGAAAGTGTCCCAGCCTCTGGCAGAGGACTGGAATTAGATGATCTTTAAGGTCTCTTCCAACCCAAACTGTGGAGACTAAGGAACGGACTTCAGTTCTGGCGAAATCTGAAATCCCTTTATTTTGTGTCTCACATCCCTTTTATAGTCTACTAAATGCTAAGCAGTAACTTTCCACTGTTTTACTCCCTTATCATCCTAATTTAGCAAAGCTACTGAGGGTTGCAAATATTCACATTGTTTGGTCTGTCTTTGAGATGCACATCCTGCTTTATCTTGCAAACTGCTTGCTTTGTTTTGCTAACCGATGTTTACTCTTCATCGTTTTCTTCACCGTTCCCAAGGCTTAAGCCCGACCAGGGAGATAATGCCTGGATCCATTTCGTTAACTATTTCTACCCTGTCACCCACACCAAACCATTCTATGTTTCTATGATTTTTTGAGAAAAGAAAAACAAACAAACAAAGCAACAACAACAAACATGAAACAAAACCTGAAAAAAAATGTCTAGCCAAGATCATAACTGAAAATCATAAAAATAAACTAGTCCACTATTTTTACATGAATGTTCCATTCCAGAAATCCCAGGTTTTCCATTTCAAGTAATATTTTTCATTTAAAATTAACATATTTTTTAAAAAAGTAATGGTCTGGTTTCCAAAGAATCAAATAAATAGCTGTTCTAAATGAAGTCACTATTTGCCACTCCTGTCACCCTCGTTACTGGCCAATTTAGCAACAAGCAAGCAAGCACCAAAGAACAATCTTTCTGGTTTGCAGCCTTTTTCTAGGTCACATATTGGCATGACCCATGTGCTAAACTTGTCAGTTACCACTCACAATCAGTTTCCTTCTGACTCAATGCATAAATAGTTCAAGAAACTGGAACAATGTTTGAGGTGAGCAAAGCCTTTTTATCAAATGGGAAAACGGTTTTCTGAGCTTATGTAGCTTCCTTTGTTCTCATGTTTACTTAGACAAAATGGCAATACCGTCATCAGCAAGAAGCCATTTCAGTTCCCTCAGAATATAGTACCATACAGTACTCTGGCCATGTAGTTTTAAACGCCTTCAAATGAGAAAAAGAACTGAGTGTAGATTCCTTACAAAACTTTGGGCTTTCTCTAGATAAAAGAATAATATTACCTCCACCAATTGTTTATATATTTACTCCAACCTTTATTTCGCTTATCCATCAAGTGCTCCAAAAATATTTCATTCCCATAGGATACTATTTACTTTAAAATTTGTGTTTCTTTGAATTTCATTTTCAATTTCAGTAGTCCAAATGAAACTGTTTTTATTTAGGATTGAACAAAACCTCTTCCTTATTTTGATGCTCTCCAACATAAACTCCGCAGTTTCCTTAGGAGTTTTGAAAAACATCTGACCATACTTCTCTTCCACCCATCAGTTTTGTTCATTGTTCGCCCCGTCATTTTTCAAATCCTTCATTCTGCACCAGGTGTAACTTTAATTCTTGTTTTTCGCTTTCCCTGGCCAAAGTCACTATCTCTGTTCCCCACACTTGACTCTATCCTTGCTTTAATAATTGAGCCTAGCCATCCACAACCCAGTCTTGTTTCCTCAGAGCTTTATATCCACCTGCAACAAAGTGAGACAAAGACCATTATCTCCATCTGTTCTAAGGGAACGTGCACAGTTAAAATTCATTCTGGGTTCAGGTAGACAGTGTACTCTTATACTTTTAATTAAGACCTATAACATCTTCATTACATTTAATTCTTTATTCATTTTTCCTTTAAATACCAAACCCAACTACTAACTGTGATAACCAAATCATGACTATAGCAACACATCTTTCAACATTTCAAGGCTAGGGAACAGTAACAGGAGTGACCTTTTTGTGAAAAAATTTGCTAGGGTAGCTGATTTTCACTGTAACATCAATTTAGCCAAGAGATGCCTTGTTTTACTTGACTGTCAGCAGATTAAGAAACCAAAGACAATGAATGATCAAAACTAAGATCCTAACATTTTTATTTTGGTAGTTTTATCTGGAGATTCTGGTGAGGGGTAATTACAGTAACTCAGTCATAGAACGGTCAATGGAAAAAAATAGGTAGATTGAAAGCAACAGCTGGCAATGAAATTTTAAGGGGGGAGAAATGGCATGAAAAGCAGTAAGTGGATATGGAAAGCAGCAAGTGCTGCAATATCACCTTGGCACTTGCTGGAAGCATTTCTCATATATTTTAGAATCATTTAGGTTGGAAAAGACCCTTAAGGTCACCAAGTCCAATTGTAAACCTAACACTGCCAAGTCCTCCACTAAACCATGTCCCTAAGCATCACTTCTTTTAAACATCTTTTAAATACCAGGAATAGTGATGCAACCATTCTCTGGGCAGCCAGTTCCAGTGCTTCTGTGGTAGATTGACCTTGGCTGGTCCACCAAGCCAATCTATCACTCCTCTCCTCAGTAGGACAAGGAGGGAGAAAATAAGATGGAAAATTCTTGTGGGTCAAGATAAAGGCATTTTAATAAAAAACAAAGGCTATGCATGAAAGCAAAAGGAAACAAAAGATTTACTCTCTACTTTCCATCAGCAGGCCATGTTCCAGCCACTTCTCAGGAAGCAGGGCTTCAGTACATGTAGTGGCTGCTATGGAGGACAAACATAATAACAAATGCCACCCCTTCTTCTCCTTTCTCTTAGCTTTTATTGCTGAGCAGATGACATACGGTATGGAATATCCTGTTGGCAGATTTTATTAGCTGTCCTGACTATGTCCCCTCCCAAGATCTTGCCCATCTCCAGCCTATTGGTCAAAGGGGAATCTTGGAGAGACAGTCTTGATGCTATGTAAGCACTGTTCAGCAGTAGCCAAAACACTGGTATGTTATCAACACTTTTCTAGCTACAATACGAAGCGTAGAACTATGAGGGCTGCTATAAGGAAGATAAACTCCAACTCAGAATCGATACCACTTTATAACCATTTCAGTGAATAAATTTTTCCTAATAGCCAATCTAAACCTCCCTTAGTGCAACCTGAGGACCTTTCCTCTCATCCTAACACTAATTATTTGGGAAAAAAGACTGACACCCACCTTGCTACAAACCTCTTTTCAGGTAATTGCAGAGAGTAATAAGGTCTCCTCAACCTCCATTTCTTCAGATTAAACAACCCCAATTCCCTCAGCTGTTCCTCGTAAGACTTGTTTTCTAGATCCTTCACCAGCTTTGCTGATCTTCTTTGGACACTTTCGCAGTTGGTTTCTTTTTCTTCCTTCTTTCAAGGGCCTGGACAGCCACCGCCACTGAGACAGGAACCTGAGCGTGCTTTGTACATCTCAATGGAACAACTCAAAACTGTCCGAAAGGGTGTTTGCCCAAAACTTAACAAGTTGAAGAGGAAGATGGCCACCAGCCAGGTTAAACCTTGGAACTGAAAAGAGGTTTTTTAACAGAGGAATCAGCTTGAAAGAAGTACAAAAGAAATACAAGTATTTATAGCAGTGCACAGAAACTTTGCAGTGGAAAAAACAGCAGTTAATGCCAAGCTTGCCATTGCCAGAAATTGCTCCAGGGTATCACAACCACTCATAAGACCAGCCAGAGGAGCTTCCCTGTTAGAGGCTGTGAGCAACCTGTGGGGTGGATGACAGTATGAGGAGCAACGACCAGGGACCTGCATGGATGTGCAAGTATGAACCTACCTTGGGTAAGCAGTTGAGGGGAGCAGCATAGTTGTACTTAAAACTTCCTACAGGAGGGGTGTGCAGCTTGGAAGGGTGGTGCTTGTGATTCACATTTCTTCTGGGGTGAGATAGATGCAACTACAGTTTTCTAGGATGAGCCATAGAAAGCTGTTCAGGGATGTTCAGACATATACTAACATTTAATAAGTGTCTAGTGTTGTGATTTATCTTTTGAGTTGCTGGTATTGATCCTGAATGTATAGTTCACTAATTGCTGGTTAATTACATGTTCTTAACAAATTAAATCACTTTTATCCTAATTTGGTTTAACCTATGTGAACTTAGCCTGCAAAAAAGTTTGAAAAGAAATTTTCTTAATGATTTGCACAGAAGCAAGTTACCAGAACTAAAGAGAAGATTTTTTTTGCATCTGCTGGTCACTTCTTTCCAAACCCCTTTTAAATGCCATTAAAAAATACCAAACCCCAAATACCCAAAACCCCCAAAAGCAATTAAACAAAAACTGCTGAAAAAATGTCCTTATTGCTCAAAATTGCAGCCACACAAGAAGTTATAAAATTAGAAGGATGGACGAGGCAAAAAAGTAATAGAAACTACTGATGAAAGAAACAAAGAAAAGGGGGGCAGGAAGGGTGGAGATTTCCTTTATATATAGGCACTACCATAGATGTTTCTAGATGTTTCCTTTTGTTAGGTATTTCTTAATTCATTTAATTCATGTTTCCTATAACAACTGTATAATTTTCTATTAATTTTTAGGGGCCGGGGGAGAAATGAAGTACATTCATGAAAGGTCATTCAGATAAAGTTTGACAAATATGTTATTCCCAGCCTATCTAAATATGAATATAATAAACACAGTTACACCTTTAATACATTCTACTGTAACAAAACTAATTCAAAAACCATATAAATCATAATTCTCATGTTCTATGAGTTACTCAGCTAACAAAGCCGAGGTACTCTTTGGTCAATGTTTGCTGTGAGAATTCTCAAGGAGTTGAGAAAGAGGAAAAGAAGGATTAAATAATGTCCTGTATGGCAAATGCAGATCATTAAGTATTTTTAAGTATCAAACTCCAGAGAGAATTATTTTTCTAAACCTCATTCTTCTGTCACATGGATCCTCTATCAAATAACCAACAAACATAATCCTAAGAATATTATGCGAACAGAATTTGAGGTTATGGGTTAGTGGCAAAAAGAGGCACTTTCTGCGGCTTTTGTCTCTGGTTTTGTTTTGTTGGTTTTGGGGGGATTTTTTTCTGCCCTTCATCTTGCTATCAACTACAAACAATTTAGAATAAGGAATTAAGCTACTGATGGTGGTTAGTATTTTCTATACCTAGCCAATTATATATGCATCCCACTTTGTCAAATGTTGACAAACTGATACAGAAAAAAATGCTTGCATTTTGTTGATGGTGCATATTTGAAAGATAGCTTACCTTTCAGAGGGAGCAAGAGAATTACTTTCAGATCAACAGTGAAAGATATAGGAAAAAGTATATGGATACAGCAAAACACTTGTGAGGAAAGTTTTGCTATCATTGTCTAAAGATAAGAGACATATATTATGGTTTGTTGGAGGGTATTGATTTTTGTAAATCACAGGCACATCTTTTTTTCTTCTGCAATTATTTGCACCCCAATTTAAGGCCTTTAGATGTCAGGGGATCTGACACAAATACACAATTGCTACTTAGATGCTTAAATTAGCTAAACTGAGCCTGAAGTTAATTGCACTTGCAAATTACTTGCCCAGTAAAGGCCAGTTTGACAATGCAGGTACACATAACTTTTGCATGTACAGTTATACACAATTATATAATATACACAATTACTTCCAGCATTCGTGATTCTTCCTAATGCCTCCCTACAGGACATGCATCCTTCCTCATTTTAGCTCCTAAATATGAGTACTAGAGATCCTGTTGACTAACATTAATATATGTCTACCCTTTAGTCCTTTAAAAACTGAATCACATGCCGCCTTGTCCATTATTTTGCCCACAACTCATGTCAGACCCACTGCTCTGTGCTTATCCAAATGATCCTGGTCATTCCTTTGTACACTGGCACCATCTCAAACCTCTCTTAGCCTTCTGGAGTTCTCCTGCTTTTCCAAGATCTAGTGGAAATTAATGTATACAATTTTCATGATAATTAGGATACAACCTCTTTCAAACTAGTTCTTTTACCACCTTTGCTTGGATACTATAGTTGTTGATACAAAGTTTCCATTTCATCAAATGAAAACATTGCAATTCACAAATTGCCTTTTATATTACTATACTGTAACAACAAAAATAGCGCAATATTAAATCCAAGATAGGATGCTATCATCTTGAAATGCCAAACTAGTATGTTGGTGAGGAAATGGTTAAAACAGTACATTGTTAGATTGTGTGCAAAATAATATTTATCATTTTTTACTAAAATGATATTTTGAAAAGCAATTTCCAATCTTTGTGCGAACTTCAACAAAAGAACACTGCTCTTTGAAAATATTTTTATCAGATTCAGACATATTTCCATCATAATTTTTTAAGACATCTAGGACTAAATTATGAAATTCAGTTGCATTCTGCCATAATTTTTGTGGTAAATATGTGATCTTTTTCCATTGCGATGTCTTTTTCTACAGCTGCTGCAGGGTCTTCTGGTGACAATCACCATATCGTTAAATATACAGAAAGCAGCTAGAGCTGTTGATTTTAAAAACTGTGTCAAGTCTATTATGAAGGGTCCCAGGACACTAAATTGCACCATGAAAAATTAAATTGATGCTCCTGAAGACTGATGACAGGCTGAAGATCTCAGAGTTTTGGGCATTTCTTCTGGTTCTTCAGCTTTCCTTCTTTTAATTGGTTATCCCAAGGCATGGGAAGACAGAATGACCCAATTTCAAAAAATGAGTTGTAATCACCAGGGATTTTTTTTTTTCAACAGACATTTCAGGATATAGTCTGAAATCCTGATGGAAATAACAGTGAATAGCTCATCAGCCTCCAGGAAGATGAATCTGAAACATTTTCTGAGACAAAGACAAATCAGGTATGTGAAAACTTGCACTGAGCTGACACACCTTCTAGGCAAAATGTCTCTTACCGCTAACTGTAAAGTTTCAATTCTGAACTTCATACACTTGACGTAAGCGTTTAGGGGGTTTGAGATGTAAAATGGATCTGCTGTTCCTGGTATCTTTAAGATTAGGAAATAGGTTGAAAAGACATCTTGTTCAGACAGTGATAATATAGAAATATTGTGCCATTTCCTACAACAGACTTGATCCTGGAGAAAATCTCAGATGGAAATAGATGATACTGCTACTGTCAAAGGAGAAACTAGAAATCTATACCAAAGCTCATCTTGACATAGCTAGATAAACAAACTGAAAAGATGAACATAAACCCTTTCTTTGTGTATCTATTTCTCTTGAGGATTCCAACCCTAAAAAATTAGTTCATTCATAATTTAAGAAATCTTAGATGTTACATCAGTATTTCTTTTCTAATCTGAATTTACTAACATATTGCCTCACGCAGCAGCCACAGCACGGAACAATTAAGAATATTGATCCTAAAGTGGAGGCAATAAAACTTAGAAACTCATAGCAAGTGATTAATAAATACATCTGCTCATTCTACAAAATGGTTGTCACATGGATTAAATGTGCTGCATCTTGCGGAGAACACAAATCATATTAATACTCTACCTCTGTGGGACAGAATGAATGTCATGTCAGATAAAAAAACATTGAGAGAGAAAACTGGGGCTAATAAAAGCAGGTTGTCTGGAGGCCTGACAGGCAGGAGATGCTTTTTAACCCTACACCTTTGGCATTTGAACCTAATATGAGCTTTTGAAGGATTCCAAGTACCTTACCTGATTCCGTGGGAACTACATTCCTTCCAGATGAAATTAACTGCAAGACGCAGTTTATCCACTTTTGGTATCCATCTGTATATGCTGATATTCCTCTCTCCTGGAGCTATGTTCTCAATATTTACCTGGTAATACATTGTACTATGACGGCAGCAGAGGACTCACCTTAGTGGACTGAAATGCATGATGTTTCTGACTAGTGGAAATGAATTTCAGTTGTTTATTTGGCTTTGTAACTTATTAAATTCGAATTAGTTGTATTGCTGATGTTTAACTTCCTGTTGACATTTCTACAGACTTCAAAATATAAAATAAATTAAGACAGTTCTATGGGAGAATTCACATAGTTTAGTTACCAGGTTAGAATATGACCGTGTTGCCTCAGCTTCTTGAAAAGGAATACTTCTGGACCTAAACTAGAAAGCTTCTCTCTCTGTGATTTCTCTATAGCTTCTAGGGGGAAACTTGAGCCTTTAAGATGCATCTGCTCTGAATATATTTCTGAAAGCTTTTTCCATTTGCTATATGCAGAGCCTTGGGAAAGTAGCTCCCTAAGCACGTCAGGTGGGCAACGTGAACCCTCCTAAAAAAGTCATCATGGTGCTGGAAGTCATCACTCTCCCTGATATTAAAAGGGCAGTGAAGACATGTGAGAAAATCATAGCTCACATAACCATGCTAAAAGCCTGTTCCTGCTAGGAACAGACAGGTATATCTTGTCTTGACACTTGGCAAGGGCTCAAGCCAACTTCTCCCAATCAGGATTTGGATAATGGATGTTCTCAGCAGCAAGTCAGAGCAACAGGACTTTTCACATGGGCAGATGCTGTCAAAACATGTCCTAAACTGAGGAGGTGAAACACAGCGGTTGAACACAGTGTATACACTGTGAACAGGTATACACAGTGCGTACAGAATACCACACTAAGAAAATGCATGCTATGCATGACCTAACATTTCTAAATGGAGAGGGTTTTTTCATTAATTTGTAGCTCTCCTTCACTGTAGAAAGCTCGATGTTAATACTACATATATCCAGTATGAGTGAGATTAATGTCATCTGTCTTGAGCCATCAAAGTCAGAACTCCAGCTATCCATGGCTTCTCTGGACAGACAATGAAAATAGACAGGCTCCTGTAGAGGATTATCTGGCCCATAAAATATATTTTATTTGTCTGGAGATTCCTCCAGGTCTGTCTCTGCTGATGTTATCAGGCACCATTGTTAACTGTGTTCCTAAATGACAAATCTGGTAGGTATGACAAATCCAGGAGCATATAGCAGTTTCTCCTTCACTGCTGTTATAATAAACATACCCAGGTTCACTGCAAAGAACTTGAACCTGGACTGAAGTGCAGGAAGTTTTCCTCTGCTTATTTCCAGTATTGTTGAACTGGCCATTCCCACTTCAGATGAAATAAGATCAAACGCCCAACCCTATTAAACTGCAATGCTGTCATTGAAGCCTGTCTTTGCTACATATGGGAAGTTCTAATCATATTTCTTAGCATCTGCTATCCAGATATGCTAAATCACACAAGCACTTTACCTTTATCTAGCACTGTATGAGCAATTGGACAAACAACCCTGTCTTTTCCAATCATACAGATCCTTTCAGATTCCTTCCTTCCCTTCTCTCTACAAAGAGGACCTACTCCAAATAAATAGAATAGCTGCATTTTATGTGAGTTGTCTCATCAATTTTGGTTTATATTGCTCTTGTCTATGAATATTGTCACATAATTGCATATCATTACATTGTTGCTACTCTTTTTCTTATGCATCTGTGCATTTTGAAGTGCAAGTTTCATGTTTCATTTATTTCTCTATCTCCTCCTTTCAATATTTTTAAAACCACTGTGAGGTTTTTGAAGGCTGCTCTGGGCTCTCTGATTTTTCACTACACAGCTGATTCAGCAATTAACATTGCTTCCACAGTTTTAGCTTTCATGTTGAACCATTTACAACTGAAATAGCACAAGAAGTTCAGTCCAAGTCAGCTAGCACAGCAACTTCTACTCAAAGTAATACCAGGTTTCTTTTTTTTTTTTTTTTACTTAGTCCTGAAATTACATCTTGACCTTTTTTTTTTTTTTTGCTATTTTTTATTTTTAATATCTGTGGCTCAACAAACAGAATTCAGTTTTGCATATAATCCTGATGGTCTTGGTCTTTTAGCCTATTTCTTATTTTATACTATCAATTAGCTTTGCCAGCACATTTTCATTGAGCAACATCATCATCATTGAATCTAAAACATCTTATGAAAGAGTAGGGAAAGAAGGAAGGTACTTCAGGGAGTTCTTGATGTAATTACACAGTATTTTATAAAATTAATAGAGGAAGTAATTTAGGTGAGACTTATTCTGAAAGAAAAGGTCCTGAATTTGAATTTTGAGTTAGGACACAGCTCTACCCTCAAATGCCCTAGAACATTAGAGTCGTAACAAAATAGGCTGGAGATAGCACTACTTCAGCCTTTAATTATTTAACCTTGAATGAAATAAGTGAATTTCAGTTCTTTCACAACACTGTATTTACACTGCAACAACAGGACATAACCATAATTCTTACTCATGTTAGCTGTCCCTCTACCACAACAGCAGGATACAAGAGGCCACACATTAATACAGCTGATATTTCAAGTTATTTTTTCATTTTCATTTGAAGTGTGTCCTGGGTTCAGCAGTAGCAGTCATTTTTATCCTTCTTAGTGACTGGTGCAGTGCTGTGTTTATGACTTTCGGCCGATGTTTGTAGCTACTGCTTAGAATGTTTACACTTATCAAGAACTTTCTGAGCCTCATGCTCTGCCCTGGGAGGGGGGGAAGCCGGGGGAAGCAGGGGCAGGACACCTGTCCCAAGCTGGCCAAAGGGGTATTCCATACCATAGCACGTCATATCCAGGATGTGAACTGGGAGATACCCAGAAGAGCTAGCTCTCTCTCTGCTCGATCGGCGAGTGGTGATTGTATTATCTTCCCTTGTTATTTTCCTTATCGTTGTTGGTGGTGGTAGCAGCAGCAGTTTCTGTTGTGCCTTGGTTGCTGGACTGTTCTTATCTCAACCAGTGGAGGTTGCATTCTTTCAATTCTCCTCCCCATCCCTCTGAGAGTTGGGGGGAGGACAGGTTGTGGGGGGGGAACGAGCAGGCTACACGCTTTTCTAATTTACAACTAAGCTTAAACCACGACAAAGTGAAAGTGTCTTTGTAGGTCATAAACAAAAGAAACAAGAGTAACAAGCTAACAGAGATCCAGATAAATGTTTGGGACTGCTGTTAAAATGCCTGCTTCTAAGGGACAACTTGCTGATGTTAACAGCAGCAGAGACAGTGCTATCACAACTAAAAAAAACGCATGATTCCTTTAGGATCTTTGCCTGCATTTTCAAGCTGACCAATATCCTTTGAGGAAACTTAAATCACAATTGGATATTATTCCATCAAAAAATATTCAGGTATATTATACAAAAAAAGGTGAAAGTAATAGAGACACCTCAGTGTCCAGGAGAAAACAATATGCCTCTCGTTTACTGTCCCTATACTGGAAAATTTTCAGAGCTGACTCTCACTATATTTATATCACTTGGTTAAGGTAAAAATGCAACCCAAAATTGTACTACATTATTCCAAATACCATTGTAAGTAGGGAAAAAATTGAAAAATAGGTGCCACAGAAACTTGGCAATCACCTCTAAGGTGTCAACAAAAAATATATGTTCCTATACAAGCTTTGGAAAAGGCCTGGAGAGGTACAGTGTCTACAGTCCAAGTTAGGCTGTTAAAATGCCTGCGACACTTTGGTGAATGGTGCAGTGCAGAGTAGCTGGAAATGGAAAAATTTTAATGCATACTGGATCAAAAGGAATGAGTGGACACAACATTTTCTAATAAGGTTGTAAATTAGTAGTCCTTATTTGGCAGCTGCTTTTTATTCTCATGTCAATCTCAAGCAAACTGTAATTAATAGCATTCATTCCTTCTGCTGGACGTATTATAGGAGTGGCTTGCTCTTTTTTTTTTTTTCTTTTTCTTCTTCTTCAATACTTTGAATGAAGAATTTGAATGAGTGCTTCCATTTATATCTAGTAAGTACTGTTTCACATAGAGTTTTTTCCCCCTGCATTGTAATTCACTCACATCAAACTAAAAATACAATAAAGGCATGCTGTTCTCTTAAATCACATTGTGAGGCTGGGCTAACTCCCATTGCCATTTTCTCTTTAACACAAGTAATTATACTCTTCAACTGCCCTTTGACTCTCTGTGGACCAAGGGCAGTCCTGCGTGAAAATGAACTTAATTCTGTTCACTGGAGTGGAGTCTCTTAACCATACTGAGGCAGCTTGTTTCCATAGTTTTATGCTGTTAGCTGTAAGCAGCTAGATCTATTTTTCCTTTCTAGGTTATTTCTGCTAGCCCTGATATCTTGCCTTTGCAAATGGCATGTTCAGTGTGAAGAATGAGTCCAAATCTTCATACAGAACTGAGTGTGATTCCACTGGGAAACTGGCAGATTTTGCAGGTAAAAATTCTCAAATTTTTTGAATCAATGTATGCAAATGATAAGACCAGCGCCTAGGGCAAAACTTCTATCAAAGCATTGAAGCACATGTTTATTTAAGCATGCAATTAGGAATAGCTATTTTCTTTTCAGTGTTTTACTGAAGAATGCAATTGCAATTCATTAAACTACTTGTGAATGCCCAAAGATGTGAATTATTTGCAACAAATGGTACTAAGTATAGAATTTTTAAAAAACAAAACAAACGAAAAAAAAAACAAACCAACAAAACAAAGCCCAAAAGTTGTTTGGAATCCGGCAAACGGAAATAATATAATATTCAAGTTAGATTTACTGATATAATCTGATACTATACAGATGTGGTTCTGTTTTTTTAAATGTGTTAATTATCTCCCTTCATAAAAGGGCAGGGATAAAGTCTCCCCTGTCTGTATATCCCTGACAGTTAGTTTCTGGCTTTCTGATTGAAAACTGGAGTTGAACCCCTGAATATATTTTTAAAACACTGCTAAAACAAAGGCATTTTGAAGTGCAGCTGTTATATTTTGCACTCAATCATTAGATATACATTGTTGAGGGTTAAAATGGCTCAAAAGCATCAGATTCAAGTTCCAAACCCTGCTCCAATAAATATTACTTATTTTATATTCACAGAAACAGTTTTTTAATAAAGAATACAATGTACACACTGGTCATGCTAGCCAGTGTGTAATGTACTCTTGTAAAATGTGTCTGGCCTTAACTTACACACCTGCAAATATCAGAGAAAGTATTTAATCTAGGCTTCCTCATGTATGTTTAGTGTTAAATAAGAGGGCTATTTTGGCTAAAAGATTTGTGTGCTTTTTATGTGGGCTGCTTTTATTCTTTTTTTTTTTTTTAATATAAAATCAGGTTCTACTCTTTTTCCAGCAACAAATGTTCTGATACTTTGATACTACCACTAGGTATGATACTCAGAAACTGCCCCAGAGAAAAGACATCTTAACGTACAGAATACACTGTCTACATCTTTCATCAGTGTCTAAAATCATTAAATATTTTTAGAGTCAGAATAAGGTGGGTCATTTTCACATTTCCTCATGCCAAACTGCACACTGGGATTCAGAGAGCAGTGGAAAACAAAAATCCCAATTCAAAGCATGAGTGACTGCTCTTATACGATTTCAAATCCAGCCAGAACCAGCAAGTACTGGAGATCCCCTTGGGGGAGCCTGTTCTCAAGAGACTTCAGACAAATTTTGAGACTGACTATCTGCATTTTTTTAAGAATTACCTGAAAGGTATCAAACCTATTCAGATTCCCCGCTTAATATGTAATTTCATTTATGTAGTAACTTTCTGATTTCTCCAGATATACTCTGTGGGACACTAAAAGAATTAGGACTTACTCTGCTGGATTTTTACTGCATATCCATATGCATGATGTACATTTAGGTGGAAGAGCCATCATGCTGATTATTACAGCTTACTAGGCTATATAACTCAGTTAGGATAGGTGGTCCTTAGTTCCAGCTATAATCAGACTTCTGTTATATTGCAGAATAATTAAACAGAGACACACAAAATTAAATTTCCATTAAATTAGTCATTTAAAAGAAAGCTTTCATATGGAGGGCTCTTTTTTTTTTTTTTTTTCAGATAAAAATCCAGCTTTCAGTACTGTCCATTTAAGTCAAGGACAGCGAAAAGCAAGTAGCATTCAATACAGGAATTCAAGCTTCAAAGGGTTATCTTGAATCGTTTCACTGACAGAATTATCCAAGCAAAGGTCAGGCACTCATTAAACCTTATCCGAAGCCAAAGTTATATGCTATGGTTTATTGCCTCAAGTACCAATTAATAAAGAATTAAAGAAATGAAAAACCAGTGATTCATACCTTTGCTGGGAGCACGCTCATACTTCAGCATAATACTAAAATATTAATAGTCATTTTAGTCATGTAGTATTTTATTAGGCACTTAACTCTGTAGGTTTTAGCAAAAGATATATGACATTCATTTTTAACAAAATGCTAAGGAGATTTGGAGAACATTTACTCAAAATCTAATAAAGTAGATTTGAAAGATATTTTCAAATTGAAGTTTTAAACAGAGGCATCAACTATTAATAAAGAAAAAATGCTTAATAATAAGGGCCTGGGTATAAAAAAAGTGTTGAAATATCATTGTGATATCAAGGGCAATTTTCTTCTAAGGAAACTGCAGCAGAAAACATTAAGTGCCGTAGCACTGTACGTGAGCACTAATGCATTTTGCTCACAAGAGGACTTCTAGCAGGCTTATTATTACCATCAGAGGCATTTCATTAGTTTGACTCTGTCCAGACATTTCTTCCCAGTGTTCAGAGAGTTAAATGCTCCACACACACATGCCTGGACAACTGTCTTCAAAATACACTTTATTTCTTATTTTCAACAGCAACATATGCTCCAAACCACCTAGGGCTCTGAACTGATGCCCTTTAGCATGCTAAACTGAAAATATGTTTGCACCTGCAGATGCAACAAGGTTGCATCTGTCACAGAGTGCTTTCCATTGTCCTTGTTATCTGTCACATTAAGAGCTGGAAAACACAAGCTACTGGTGATTCTGAACGAAATAAAAGTGGCAAAACTAGTGTCCAACCAAAGAGGGAAACTTAAGAGTGCAGATAACCTCCTAGGTCAAATGACATTAATGATAAATGCCTGGTCTCAGTGAAAACAGATTAAATATTTGCAGAAAAATAAATTCTGATATCTGAGTCTTCAAGCCTGAGGATGAGTAAGCTTGAGTACTTAGTATGGTAACAGGACTGTTACACCTCTTAAAATTTTTCCTCTCTCTGTCTACTCAAATAGAGAGTTTTCCACCACTGTAGTGACAGCTGAGCTCATCACAGAAAAGCTTAGCTCCATGACTCTGCATGTTAAATGCCTGACATGTAGTCAACTACTGTTGCCTCTTTCTTCTCATTTCTGGTGGCACCTAGACCTTTGCAAAATATTCTGCACATTTCCATGAGCATTTGACTATTCCTTGATTGGTCTGTTGCATTCCCTTAGTCATTATCTAAGGTGATTTGAGTGGTCAACTCTCTGAAATTTTTTACATTCTTTCCTTATATGTTCCATGCTGGCATCCTTTGATAGGTCAAATTACATTAAATGCTGAAAAATCAAATCATGCAGATCCAAAGTTCCTTGAAGTCAACGTGGGAATTTTCTACCAGCTTTAAAATCAGGTTCCTCAATTTTATTTAGATGCAGCTTATTGTTCTTTATAGTGTCATTGCTGCACTGGATAAAGTGTATTTTTTAAAAAATAAAAATAATAGCGTATTACATAATTCAAACTCAGTATACTCATTTGTAGGAAAGAACTCAGAATATATTACAAAACATTATGCTCTTCTTTCCCCAAAACACATGAACTGATTCCTGCACTCAGAGTGGGAATTTTTGTCTAAGAATTATGTAGGCAGAATAGGTCTGCAGCAAATCTGGAGTCACTCATCCAGGTGAGTACTGATGAACCGTGGCTGCTCTGATAAAGGCGTTCAGACTGTTTAGCCACTGTAATACAGTAGCTTGTTTTATATTGCCTGAGGTTTGACGCAACTTTCCACAGCTAAGTTTAACTACAAATGGAAAGCATGCCGTCTTCTCAAGTGCAGCATTTGTTGCTGCTTAAAAGCCATGTGACATACATTCCTGTTTCACATGACCAAATACTGGTACACTGGAGTACAACTTTGAATTGCAGAAAGGAGAATGTGAGGAAATCTTTGTCGGATGTGTATACTAACCCCTGTGTTTAGCTGATAAAAAGATTCATGGGGCGAAGGACAAGACATGACAGTTATATAAGTTCATCTGATCTGTAACAAAGACCACAGGAATCCCTACATCAATCGTGTACTAAGCCTTAAGTCTCTTGCTGAGCATTATTTCAAAGATAAGCAGGCTTGACTTGGAGCTCAGTGATGGGGACCTCTGCATAGCTCCGCATGGCTGACAAATAACTGCCCCTCGCTGTTAGAAAAGCACACCTTATTTTCTGATTGAGTCTGTCCAGCCTCAGTTGCTGTGTCTTGCTCTGCTGCTTCCTGCTAGACAATGTCATTGACATCCACTTAATATGTCTGTATAACCTAAACAGCCTCCGTAGTTGAGGCCACCAGCATCTTATACGTTTGGGGATAATAACTGGAATAAAACTTCGATTTTCAACAATTCCTGCATGTTGAAGTTTATCTTTTAACATGTAGCTGAGGTGGTCTGAGGTGGTTCCATCTCTGATATCCTGAGAAAGAAAAGGCACAGAGATATGATGTACTTTCCTGGGCACTGGATACTTTTTGTTTTGTTTTGTTTTTAAATTAGAAAAGTTTACTGGTCTCTTGCAATTTGTATTTTTATAGATTTCAAACAATAGAAAACAACTGCGCCTTTAAAATGAGAAACTAATTGTTATAAATTAACCTCTGAAGTATGTTTAAATATTTCTCTTTTAATTTGTGCAATAAGGGAACAATTTAAAAGGTATAGCAGGGTGCCTGCCACTTCTGTCATCAGTAGGAGGAAAATACATAGTAGCATATGCCAAGCCTTATTCTCTTCCAAATGCTAACATGAGCAGATGTCAAATCAAATCTCTCATAGGAACAGAAATGCAGCTGCAGGTATTATGTTTGTCAAAACCCTTCTGCTACTGATCTTTCAGTTTCTGCTTCTATGTGTAATTTATTTCCTCAAAATAATTAATAGAAATTTGCAACCCAAGATATAGTATGGATGTATGCATGCATGTGTATGCATGCGTGCTGGTATGCAGACATCTTTTAATCCCTTTATTATAGCCTTTGATTATTTTGCCAAAAGCACCTCCGTGAAAATAAGAACAAAAAAAAAAAATCTAGAAAAAAATAATGCATATGATTCTTGATATTTTGCAAAACCTGTTTGTTTTCTTTGTGAATGTACCATCATTCTTATGGAAGGAGGGCAAAAAGAGAATATTGTTATAATCAGGTCTCTGCAATAGATCTGATTGCTTACCGTCTTCTGATTGCATGCCATTTGGTATTCAGTACTGTAGCTTCCAGGAAAGTGCATATCAGATTTTTGTTTCCATTCTCTTGCCCTTCTAGCCAAAGGTTGTATTCCATGATTGTTTATAGAAACCTATTCAATAAATACTTTTTCCCTGAGATGATTCTGTTAATGTTAAAAGGAATGTATTTTAGCCGATTTACAAAATAGAAACCTGTGGAGCTGAAACCACTGAATACAGCTCCATTTGCCTTCTGGACTTCTCTGATGAAATCCCAAAGAAGGAACTAGAAAGTGCTATATGGTTTCAGAGTTCTCTTCTGAAGACAAAGGCATCCCTGACCGACAATTCAAACTTGGATATTCAACAGCAGGCATGTGCAACAGTGACAACTGGATTTTTGTTCTTGTTCCTCATTCGTATATAATTCCCTGCACATTTAGAGGATTACACACTGTTTATGCATCATGCAATCTCACTGAGTCCTGTTTCTTTACAGTACTTACTCCTGCTGCTAAAAGGAAAACAGGCTCTAACAATCCTCTTTTCGTGCCAAAGCTGCTGCTACTGAATGAACACATCCTGCCTGCAGTAGTCTGATTGATCCCTGCGATCCCTGTATCCAACAGAAGTTCAAAAGGATTCTGCTGCTCAAGGACTAAAATTGATATTCGTTTAAGAGTTACTGGCAAACTAAAGCTCCTTCATGTAACAGCAGATGCTGTTCTGCCTTTCAACTCTGCAGCACACCAAAGTGACACTGAACAAGTTCAAACTTTGGATGGCCTTGACAACATACTACACCTTAAGACTGCCATTTCCTATCTCAGAATCCTCTTTAGCTCACAAGCAATAGCTAATGTCACTGAACTTAGACACAGCTTGTAGCTCTACTCTGAAGCAGGACACATAGACCTGGGACACATTCAAAATAGTAAATTCTAAACAATCTAGCACGCGGTAGCACTTTGCATGGCTACTGTTAAGGCCACCTTTGCAGCTTGTCAAACCCCACTGCCTTTAAAAGCTCAGTTCTGCTGCTATGAAGTACAATTCATACATCCTTATAACCCCTTGCAGTGCTTGGGTAGGCTAAAAAGATAGGCCTTAACAGATTGCTCTGAAGAGCGGAGAATGGAAATGTTTTCCTGTAATAAAGGCCTCTACAGTTTATATATGAAGTGTGTGCTCATGACCAACCTTAAGACAAATAGATGTTCAGACTAGAGAGACATCATTTTTATAGCTTACTTTATAAAATATTCTGATGTGCCACCCCCACACTCACATGATTTACCTTCTCTTTTTCATTGTCTGTCTTCTGAAGAGATAAAGGACTAAAAAATGTATTATTTGCTATGGTGGTCCAAAATACTCATCTGGCCTTTTTATTTGTTAAAATAAAAATAAATGAATGACTACAGATTGGCGGTTCTGGTACTCATGCCCTGGTTTCAATCTTTGCAATGGTGAATATGCATATAAAAACCAGACATGGTCTGGTACAAAAGGCAAAATAACTCACTACTTCTCCCTAACATGTTTCCACAGCATTCAGTCCCATTAAGGATGAGTCGAAAACTCCAGGGTTCTATCAAAAAACAAGATTTGGGCTATCTGAACCCATTGTGTAACTGCTGCCTGTGTCAAGCCTTTGTTTCTACTGCTTTGAACTCTATTTTAAAATTTAAGTCTCCAAATCAAACCTCTCAGCAAAGGCTTATATGCATGTCCTCAAACCCACATTTTTTTTCAGATAGCCAATTTTCTTCATGGAGGTTACTTTTAGACAAACATAAGGTCTTTTGGCAGAATATCTAGCTTCCCTGATGTTTTCTAAGCTTAGCTTTTATAACAATAATTTACTACTTGCAACCTGTTCCTCCAACCATGTTGGAAGTATCAGTAGAGCTATATAAAAGTAGTCCCTTGCTGAATGTGAGGCATAAGAAGTCAGATAATATACAGAAAGGTACATTGTGGCAACATAAAGGTGATGCTGAAGAAAATTTATTTTTCCACTCTATCAAATAAGTTATGGAGTATTTTATAGCACATCATAAAGCTATATTCCAGCACAAGACAGTTACACCACTCTTCAAGACTTTGTATAAAAGACTTTAGTCCAGTTCCATCTTCATAAATTACTTCAGTATCATG
Source organism: Psittacus erithacus (assembly GCA_009867235.2). NCBI lineage: Eukaryota > Metazoa > Chordata > Aves > Psittaciformes > Psittacidae > Psittacus > Psittacus erithacus. Next base: position 46,238 of record WYDI02007945.1, on the reverse strand, counting down.
AAAGCCCTGTACATCAATCCAGTAAAAATAAATTTGGTCTTGCAAACTTGGGGAGAAAGAAACTGAAAAAACATAGATCACTTCTTAAAAAATACCTGTGCATTTCTGTTTTGAAAAGAAGCCATCGACTAATTGGGAAGTGATCACTGATAGAGGTACTTCAGGCTCTCCTCTTTGTAACTGGAGCTCTGAAAGCGTCCTCAGAGAGCCATAAGAATAGGCCAAAAAAACACGCACCTCTCTGGAATTTAACTTGCATTTCCAGGTCTTACAGCAGTTCTGGGAAGGTCACCACCCTGCACCACGCTGTGCTCCCACTTTCGCTCTTCAATCGCCATCTTTGACAGAGCGACAAGTTATGTATGGAAACAGGCCAACTTCAGAAAAGCTGAGCCGGACCCTCCGCCCTGTCCGCAGGCAGCAGACGCTTTAGACAGGGTCTGCAGCAGCACAGCTGTGCATGATGGCGGCTCGAGGGAGATACCGGGGTATATTCGCGTTACGTTCCCCATGTCCGAAACACCCCAGAAGGCAAACATCCTCCCCGGTGGGCTGCCACGGGTGGGAAGTGTCAAGCATTTTGTCCCTGAGCGAGGACCCGCGTCGCCGCTGCTTTTCACGTTTCCCACCCAAGCAAGGTGCCGCCAGGTAGCGGGGCAGAGCGCAGAACCCCATTGGAGCCCCGGGGTTCCCTGTCCGCTGTCCCATGCCGCCCCGCCTCCGTCCTAGTCCTGGCGCTCTCGCTCCTCAGCAGCGCCGAAGGGATTGCTCAGAAATGCTGCCATCGCGCGGGGGAAAGGGGACATAACGAAGGGGGAAGGGGAAAGCGGCCGGCGGCCAACCCCTCGGGCCTCCCTGCGCCCCTGCGGTGGGGGGGCACCGGCACCGAGCCGAGTCGCTGGCCGCGTGCCGCAGCGACTTCTGCGCATCCCTCAACCCGTCGCGGCCCCCATAGGCAACCAGTGTTGGCACAGCCGCTGTAGCTGCTTAGGCATTAAAAGCAGGCACACGCTCCAAGCATAAAAACTGGATCTCGGTTACAGATTAATAACTTTTAGCACGCTGGTTGCTACACTACAATATTGTTCATTTTATCTCTGCTACTCTTCTTGCTGGGGCAGCCAACAAAAAAACTAGACATGAGGCCACTTGCTTCCAGGCCTGTTACCACCTGCGCATTCAGAGATGAGTTCTGAATCTCAGAAGAAAAAGAAGTTTTGGATCTTGATTTTAGGTAGGCTGATTTCTGACTGGAACCTGAAAGTTCTTATACCTGCAGGCAGACTCGTGTAGGTTTAGTGCATGAGATACAGGAACTGGGATAAATAGACGGGCTGACTGCGAGAACTGGGTAAAGTGCTGAAGTGGGACTGTCATCATAAATGAACTATAGGAAGCAGGTCTTCTTGAGATTGTTTTAGGATTACTAGATAATTTACTAGTCCTCTGCTAAGATGAGGATGTCTGTTCCTTGTGTTATCCACTGGAGTTTTCCCACAAGTATGGAAAGTATGTACACCTGTGTGTGCGTCTGTAAGCAGAGAATAAGGAAGAGCTCCCATGCGAACGTTCAGGGCCATGCTTATGTCACATGTGCCAACTTAGGGTACATAAGTTTGTGGTACCTCCTCCCTTCAAGCAAGACAAGGAATGTACTTGAACAAGGGAGCTGAAATCCTTTCTTTCAATTTTTGTTTGTCCCATACCAAAAGGCTTACAATTTCAAGCTTCATAGGAACTAATGACCGATTTTACCACTTGCTTTGAAGTTACTTCGCTTCGTCTTTCCCTGTCTGCTAAACAGACCTAATGAAATGTACCTCATTTGTCAAAAGTTCTTAGTGTTACTTCAGTAATTGTAGAAATATGGGTAGGACACAATCTGAGTCATAACACTTAACTGGGATGCAATCTGACCTCACCAAATTCAAAGCAAGCTCTAATTGAATGAAGGATGAAGGCTGTATTGTGCTGGTGCCAAACAGCTAATGTAATTAGTCATTCCTTGTTTAATGCCTTGAAAATGAAAAGTGTTTGTATTGCTTAGCATTGTTACACCAAGTGTTTTTCAAACACAAGAATAAGATTGGGGAAATATGCAAAATATTCAAGCTTATGTTTTTAGTCACAAACAATATAGAACAATTCTGAAGGCAACTAAAATCATCATTAATTTGTATACTTTTCCTGGTACAAGTGAAACTGTACTTGTCCCTAGTGAAGTACTAATCCAGCAAATATAATTCCAAGAAAAAGTGAAACACTGATAAGTATTTTCAGATCGTATTTCCATGGAACATATAACTTTTAAATAATGAAGTGAGTCACATTAGCAAAAATGCAACCCAGGTAGCTGTCTAACCTTCCTGTGCCTTAAATGAGTCACCTTTAAGCCTTTAACAGTGTCTACTTTTTTCTCTATCTTTCATTCTCTCAAATCAAACATATTTGTGGAAAAGCTGGGAGAGAAAAGCCAAGGGTGAAACACTAGTTTTCCTTAGGATTAGTTGAACCACTTCAGTAAGCAAAGCAAAATTTCACTTTACCCATCCCAACATAATAGCCAATTTTCTAACAAAACCCATTTGGAAATCCAGTAGGCTCTGATTAACTTGAGTTTGCAGGTCAAACTCTGTAATTGTTTAAACAGGCTCCTGACTGGTTTCCTCAGTGGAATGTCAACTACTTACTCCAGCAGTGAGTCTGAGCCTACTAGTTGTATTCACCCCATCAGGAAACAAAACCGATCATATTTCAGCATGAAAAAATGAATCAAAAGAATCTCAGATTTTCAGTATCAATACAACAGTCCGGAAACAGATTTTACTATTTATTTATTTATTTATTTACTGGGGGAAGGTGGGTGTAGGGCAGGAAATCAAAGGTTGAAAAAGACAGAACCTCCCTCCTTCTCCAAAAATACAAATTAAAAAACCCCAAAACAACCCCAAAACAAACCAACCAATCAACAAAACAAAATACCACAAAAAATCCCCACAAATTACCCCCAGCCCACCCCCCAAAAAACCCAAACCACACACACAAAGAAAAATAACCCACCAAAACCCCCACCAAAATTCCCTAAAATCAGGTACTAATTTATAAAGAGAAATTTGTTGAATTCACTTGAAGCAGACTGAACATCTGTATGTCATCCCTCAGCTTTGATGAGCTAAAAATGAAGTCCATTGTCATCCACCTTTTCCAGCACTGGAACATAATATTATTCTTCTGAATGATCAATGTGTGGGCTGCTTCACAACATATCCTATTGCGTGGCACAGCCAGCAGTGACCGGCATTGTTAGACACTGCAAATCCCAACAGCTACCAGAGGAGATTAACTCAGGGAAATACTGTCAGGGATTCAAGAAATTTTTTTTAATGTCTCCTAATCTGGGGGAAAAAAAACACTAATCCCCTAAAAGACTTTGCTGGCCCCAGTAATAGCCTTCCTTTGCCTTTAAGAGAGCAACAGCATTTATGTTTTGGGCTCTTGTATCAGATTATGGTATAGTAAAGAAGGAACTGTTTTAAAACCTTTTGTTTGAACTGGTATCCTGTAAGCCTGAGATGTTCACTTCTGGATTTAGGAGGTGGATATGTGGGGGAACAGGAGACAGAGGAACCATTTAAAAAAAAAAGGAATTGCTTTGTCCATGGAGGAAACAAAGTGTGACTTCCTCCTCTTTGTTTTTTAGCAGAGAGGAATTTCTGGAGAACAGTTCATTGTGCATCCAGTTGTTGGGCTGGCATCTCCTGCATTACTGTCACTCTGGTCAGTGTAGCAGAACATTGATTTCTGTACAGGGAGCTGAGTAGGGAAAAAAAATAAAGAAGCCAATATTCTATTAGACAAAGAAGAACAGCGGTGGAGGAGCTGCAGCAAGCTTAGTGCCCAGTGGATTTGAATGTGTGCTTGTGTGTGTGTTTGTGTGCGTGTGTGTGTGTGTCTGTCTGTGTGTTTGTGCTAAGGGAGGAGCAGCTGTTCGTAAGTGTTCCTTTGAAAGCATAAAGAAACTCACATTAGAGGAGATGAAGAATGAGAGATAGGCACCAAAAAAAGAGTAATAAAGGAGATATTAGAGCGAAACACAGCAAACAGTGACTTGCAAATAACAGAGGAATGAAGAAAATGGAAAACAGGAGGAAACAGGAAGATACTTTGGAACCTGTCAGTAGAAAAGAACACATTTAAAGTAAAAAAGTTTAAAACTAAGTCAGAGCTAGCTGGCAAATATATCTAGAAGTATGGACTTTTAAATTTCAAGCTGTTTATTTTCCCCATTTGGAATGAAGTATTCATGGCACTGCCTTGCATTTCTCAGTATTAGCAAATCAAATGACATCATGAAAATATACATATTTCTAACACATCAGAGACATACAGCAAATTTTTCACCGCAACATATTTTTTCTGCAAATATTTTTTTCAAGAGTTACAGAACTTGTCTTTAGTAGACTTTGTTTTCCAAACCCATCAGTTAGTGTATCTACATTTGCTCATCAAAGTGGTTCCTGCAGTAGAACTTTGCTGTAATAACTCATCACAAGCATTTGTATCAGCTTAGAAGGAAGTTTCTTTATCTCATGCAGGCTGGCTGCAAGAGCTCTCCACCAGGTGCAAGTTCTCAGGACAGAGTGAATTCATTTGCACCTGCTTAAGGCTTTGCAAGCTGTATGGCAACTATGTCAGTACTCCTTGCACTTATCAAATTTACATTCAAAGTAGCTAAATTGTTTTGAAAGTGCATCACAGTGTGAAGTCCTTTCCAGCTCTGCTTGCTATTCAGAAACATAACGTAGAAAAATGGTATGTATTTGTGGCAATTGGTAAAGCACAGAACAAGAAAAAAATATTTCTCTAAATAAGACACATGCAGTCATGGCAAAAGTAAAAAAAAAAATACTAGGTACACAGACGCACATATAAATATACTTCTTAACTTTCAGAGCACTAGAAGATATGTTCAGAATGGAGCTAAAAGATATATAGCAATATACTGGCCATTCAGCTCTGCTGGATTTCTCTGGTACCACACTTGCTGTTCTTGGAAATCTCTAAATGGAGCTGTTATAATCCAACTTGAATCCACCATTTTAGGCATCTAAATATCTGGCAAAGAGGCAACAATATAAACCATGGCTTCTTACCCAAGTAAATGAGTTTGTAACAGAGATTGCAGGAGTCTTATCGGACTTGCTCTTTCCTGCAAGGATGCTCATTCATGCCCTATATGGATTTGTGCAAACTTTCCTCCTTAATCACTTAGTCACAGAGGGTAAGGGCAACTGCACTAGTCTCTGATGCTGGCCAATAGGAGAGTTTATTAGAACAGGTTTGATGTTTTATCAGCAAGCAGGGATAGGTGACTCAGATTCATCTTGAACCAAATATTAGCTTGCTTGCATGAGTAAACTAAATAAAATACGTCATCCATAGAACAAAGCCTTCCAAGTCTGTAGGATACTGACTCATGATGAGTACTACTTAGAATATCTTCCGGGAAATGTGGCTTTCCTGGAAGGGCGGGCTGGTATCCCCAACAGGACAGCACTCAGACCCTATAGCAGGCTCCAATTGAAGCTGTCCTGGTTTCTTTGCTGGTTAAGAGGAAGCCATAAATTGTATTAAATGCAAGACTGTGGATACCATGAGGGATGTCATATCTACACGCACACATAAAAATTAAAAAGAAAGGCTGTGAAAACAGAAACATGCAATTTCTAAGAGGTTCCATAGTGATGTTTTACTACTGATATTTTAAAATTTGAGGCTTCATCTGTTTCCAGGCTTGTCAAGACTCATGCCTTAAGTCTTGGGGATTTGGAATTCATTCACATGTCACTAATCATTTATAAAACTTTCTCTCTCCTATTGGCAGCACAGTACCAAAGTCTTCATATAGCAGGTTAGCCTAATATATGTGTCCTGTCAGCCAGGATTGCTTAGTGAATAAAGTCAGGAGAGATGTATCTTCATAAAAATATCTGTTAAACTGAAAATCACGGAATCATGGAATGGTTTGGCTTTGAAGGGATCTTAAAGATCATGTAGCACCAACCCCCCTGCCATAGGCAGGGGCACCTTGCACTGGACCTGGTTGCTCAGAGGCCCATGGAGGCTGATATTAATCCAACTTATTATTGAAAAAAAAAAGTTTATTTTTTATTTTACTAGTCCTATCAAAAATATTTTATACCAGCTAAAAATGCACCTTCATTTATTTCCACCCCCTCTATTTTTAGACATTCCAATATCTCAATCACTTTTTCACCCATAGTGTCAATTGATGTCAGATAGAACAGCAGCTGTTCAACAAACAGGCCATATATTTCATATCACTGAGGAGATAGGTGTCTAATATTGGAAATGTCAAACATAAGTAGCTTTTTCCATATCCTTAGTGCTAAATCCCACATCATATGCAAACTCTCAGCAATTTACAGCTCACATGCTCAAAAACTGAAGCAATTTAGAAGTTGAACTGTAAGGATTACAGAAGAATAAATCAAGTCTGCTAAATGCTAATGGATCTCTGCTTTCACTGAAACAGCCAGGGATCATAGGAAGAGAAGTAGCGACAAGAGAAGCCATCCGTGCATAGGTAGCATGTCCAGGATTATAATATAGCTCATGCAGCTTTCACTCACCTGTGAGTCATACACAAGAAAAAAATGCAAACATGGATTATATTGAGAAACCACAGAAATTCCAGCCCACTACTTGAAGAAAGTTCTCTCTCAGTATTTTGGGTTAACCCCTGGATTATTAATGTTAGCTGGTCCCAGTGCATCAGAACAGAGTAGTGAAACACCTTGTTACACCAGATCTGAAATCCTTATGAGGTGTTTGCTGGAAAAAGAATTTTGGAGATCACCACATTTCTTTGAAAAGGAAAGCAACAGAGGAGAAGAATAATGTTAACAGAGGACCTGAGATGATACTATGAAGAGAAATAGCTCTCTGGGCGACCCAGATTTAATTGAGCTTTACTGAACTTCACAGATTGTTATAAGTCTAAGGGCAATAAAATGCTTGTTAAAATACAAATGAATTGATTTTTTATAGCCGTATCTATTTACCCACTAAACAAATAATTCTTCTTTCGGAATTCTGAGACCTCAGACATTTAAGCAACTGACTTCATTATAGAAACATATACAAACAAGAACAATTAGTTCATGATTACACCATCTTATTGTACCAATTATAGATTAATTCAGTACCATATTTTTATGTTACTTAGGGTGATATGGGGTTTTGCTTTATAGATATATGTATAAAATAGTATCTTCAGCAAAGTTTGGTCAAAGCTGAAATAGCCTTAGTTCTGAAATACTTTTATACTAACTGAGATATTGCGCCATTTGTTTAATCTCTAGGTATGTGTGCAACAGCTTGAAAAGTACTTCCTGTAACAGAAACTAGTATCCCCTCTGATCAGCTGGCAGGTGATCTCAGTCTTGTTTCAGAATTTCCAGATATAATTACAGCAAATTTGCTAAGAATGAGTACATGTCAGTTTAGTTTAATTCAGATATTTTAAGTCCTTAAATCATGGAATGCATTTTGCTCAGCACGCTTTCTCTATCCCATTATCCTGTTTAAACTGTTAAAAACCTTGGCCACTCTTATAGCATAAATCAACATGCCAAGAGGCTATTCAAATCAACTAAACCTATTGTTGAAATTCTATGTAACCTTTAGAGTGGTGAAATCCTTTGTTCATGGATTTTCATAAGGAAAAACACACAAATATTAAAAGTTTCTGCTCACACCATGTTCCTAGGGGAAGACAAAACCACTTCACATGCTCTGACATGTAATTTTGTTTAGGAGAGACAAAAGAAATGAGTTTGACCTGGTATTTCCATTGCTTCTATTCAAATCAGTCCTGTGCTTACAGTGTCAATTTTTCTGTCTTCCTATAAGTAAACCTGCAGTTCTGCTGTTCTGACAATTCTGTTGTGGTTCTTATCCATTTTCTTTTTGAAAATATTGGCATAACTTCCCTTGATTCTGTCATGGTATCTGTAGGCGTCCAGCAACAGGGTATCCAAGGGTATAACAGAAGATACCAGCCTTTGGAAAACTTAAGAGTCTTAAAACTTGCTGCTTGACCATTGTATTTCTTTGATGTGCACTATGGCAACAAGCTATAAATTTTGACTTCTAGCAGATGCTCCCGGAGGAAAAAAATGGTATTAACTACAGCTACCTTTGCAATTTGAAATGCATTTTATTGGGCTTCCTGTCAAAGCTTTTTCATGTGGCTTGGATGTATGGCTTTGAATGAGGTATAAGAATATCTATGTAGAATCCAAATTAGCTATGATTCTGAGAATACAAAATTAATTAAAAAATATGAGTACCATCTATTTTTGAGACAATAGGCATAGACTATCTAGGTGAAGCAGGCCAATAATGGTAAAGATAAAATTAAAATACCTGGTTAAAAAGCTTTTCAGAACAAAATTTGAACTTCGATTAATTCAACCTTGATACAAAAAAGACCATTTTGGGGGAAATTCAACATAAACCATGTAGGATCTAAGTGAAGATGCTTTGGGCTTTCTTAAAAATTGCATGAGTTTCTTTTATTTTCTCTGAAAAGTTTATATTTTCAATGGAAAAATACTTGACAATCTCTATTGAATGTAAACGTTTTCTCTCCCATAGCACATAAAATGGGAAACACGCTAGGAAACAAAGTTTTCTATGGAACAGAGAAAAGTTTTGTAAACTCAAAATTAAAATAAATCTTATCAATGAAAAAGAAATGTGCTTTTTTCTTCAGCATTTTTTCCCCTTAGGAAACATGAACTTCATTACCTGTCTTCTGACATTATAAAATATGACCTGAGAACTAGCAGGATTAAATGCTTGGAACGCTTCCATAAGAAACAAGAATCAACACTATTTATTTTTGGCTTATTTGCACAAAACTTCAGATTTTGGCGTTGATAGATCCTTAGCATGTAGTTCTTTTTAATTTCAGAACATATCCACAAGATGGTTGAAACCTATTTTCATTTTCAAGAAAACCATTAATAAATGCCACTTGCTTTAAAGATTTGTTTTGTAACAAAGGGAAAGTAATATTTGAAAGCACAATCTAGTTTTATTTTACTCTTTAGAAGAAATAAATCTCAGTGGAAACTTGAACTGTTTAAGAAAATACAGCAGCTCTTAGCTGCCACCACTAATCCAGAGTTTGAATACCTGCAATCAGTTGATTGAGAATGAACTGCATAGAAAATCTGAATTATTATTTATGCTTGCAATAAATAACGAAACACTCTAAGATAGTATAGATCCCTTTCTTTTTCTGCCCACCTTTTTGTTTCTTTCCAAAGAAAAGTGCTAATCAGCTCTACAAACAGGTTTTCAACATCATCATAAGCAGCTTGAAGCTTCTACTGGGATCTTCCCTGTCCTTCCCTCATTTCACACTTCAAGGGAATAAAAGCAACCAAAAGATCATGTGGAGTGACATTTTTTCACTGATAAGAGACCTATTATTTCCACGGCAAAGGGTTGCGGGGCCTTTGATAACTTAACTGCAGAGGGCTGTCAGTGCTTCAAAACCAAGAAAAAAAGACAAGTTGAGATTGGGCAGCTTTAGGTAAATATAGCGTCCTCAGGAGGGATAAGCTAGAGAAGATACTGTTGCAGTCTGTTGTCCAAGAGCTGGAAAAATAGCTCGACTGAGCTGGAGATGTAGCGGCTGGACTCAGCTCTGGAAAGGACTGACACTGTAGCTCAGACTACAAGTAGGAGGAGCCAAATATCAGTAAGTTAGCTAAATGTTCAAGCAGCACTGGTATTAGAAAAGAGTTGTTTCACACATTGTAGGGCACAGAGTGCTCTGAAATAGTCTATTGCTACTATTAACCACAAGAGTTACTTCATTGGAAACCGAGTATTGAGTTCTTGCTGAAGAATGTGTATGTACAGCTTGTAGTACTTTCTGTTTTGGCAAAGTTATTGAAAGCCTTGTATCACCCTTAAGCCCATTACCTTGTGATGCATGCTTACTGCATAAGTAGTTAATAACGTGGGCTAAGTATACATGGGAGGAAGCTGCAAATCTCGGCTCTTCAAATCACATGTACAATTTATGGTATATAAATGTCTTTTCAAAGGTGCCCATAAAAACTAGTCCTTATGGCTGTTTCTAATGACCTGTGGGAAGAATTTAAATGCCTGCAGTGTGTGAACAGTAGTCAGACTCCATAGCAGCGTGAGATCCAGCGTGCATTTGCTCCACTGTATTATTCCCTGCTGTGGATGGAAAACTAAACTTGGCAACACAGGTTCTAAATTCAGATTATTAAAGAACAAATATCCTCAATGTGCAGACCAACAGACCAGTGAAAACATAGCCATAGAAGGCAATAGCCATCAGCCTTTGCTGAGACTGTGCTGGAAATCATATGGGTGTTCTTGGAAAGCAATATCAGAGTGGCTAAGCCAGTGATGCAGGCAGATGTGCTCAGTTATAAGTACAAGGCTCTGGATTGTTTGAAAAGAAGCCAAATATAGGAAAAAATGTATTATAACTAAAAAATAAAAAAATAAAAATATTTCCATCTGTCACAGAGCACATTTGCTTTACACTATCAGTGTCTAATCTTTCAAACAATGCATTATTTTGATTCCCAATATTACAGTGCTAAGACTATTTCATTCTTCTGTTCACTTTAATTACTTGTTGCCTTCCAGCACTGCACATATCCTCAACACCTACATACCAGGGGGAGAGAGAAAAAGCCGCATCAGTTATGTCTGCTACTTGATCTGAAATTGCCCTGCTCCTTTTTGAAATGCTCCTGCAATGCCAAGCAGACAATTAAGTAGTACCACAGGTACAGATTAATGGTTGCCTTTCATGCATCCTACCCTGTTTGGGAGCAGCGGGGTGGATCCTGTTCTGGGGGTGCTCTGTTAAGAGTCCTAACAGAGGGAAAAAGCAGTTTATTCTTAGAAGAAAATTATTTTCCAAATCATAGCAGGTATATGTGTTTTGAAGAAATAAAAAGTTCAAAAATTGTGTTCTAATTTCTACTTGATTAAAGAACAGTAACTCTTCTCAGTATTTAAACTAGTATATTGAATAGAAATTTTACAGCTCTTTTCTAGAGTCCTGTCATGTTTATGCTAACCATTCTTGTTTCTTTGCATGCACACTAACATAATCAAATAGCCTAGGGACTTTGAAGTTCCCACTTCAGGTTATTTTCTCAGGAAGTCAACCTGATGTTTCATGTTTAATTCCTTATGCAAAACTAGTGATAATAATAAAAGTCTGTGTCTCATAAGCATGAATTTATGTTTTCAACACTTCACTGAATACAAGAATATTCTGTTTTGGAAACATGAAATTGAGAACCACAAATTCATTTCTTGTAATGCAAAAATATATTGCTTCATTCAGTATTGCAACCGTAATAATTCTTCAAATTTTAAGAAGCATTTTAGTGATTAAAAATAAAGACTGACACTTAATGAGATTTCAAAAGTCTCCCTAAAGTCAAAGATAATTAGGAACAGAGAGCAATACTACTGGAATGAATTTGTAATTTAAAATTTCTAATGGCCAGAAATCTTGTGCCAAAAGATTTACATAACCAAGCCCTGTTTCCAGATTTAAAGCTTCAGAGGTACATTGAAAGTTTATGATTGTATGCCTACAGAAAGGCAGGTAAGGAGCATATATGGCATAGGGTTTTCTGTCTCTGATAAAAAGAATCCTTTCTCCTTACATGTGTGCCTTTATTTGATCCCTAAGCAACTAATATCAGCAATTAAACAAATATTTATATGCATATGCATGTGTCTTGTTTTGATCCACTATGCTGCTTTTCAAACACAACATCCACACAGAACTCCAGATTTAAGAGAAGAATAACCTGCTCAAATAATGTGCTCTTCTGCTTGCCCAAACCCCACAAAATTTAATTCAATTAATATTATATCAACTGCCAAAACCTGATTCAGGTACCCTGATTTCCAGCTTCATATATTGGAATAGCGGGGTCTGCGCTGTTTCCACTGGCACACTAAGGCTTTTTGTGTGAAGAAATTTAACTGGGCTTTGATACAGCTAACCAATAGTTTGCCCCTGCCTAAATATATGTATTTTACTGCAATTTTTATTTTGCCAAAAATGGAGTCCATCTCAATTGTCTAAAACACTAGTTGTGTCATACAGCTGGGTACATGTAAGTTCTATTAATACAGTATCAGTGAAAATTATTTTCATGATAAAGTGCAAATGAAGAAAAAAAATAGGAGCAGAAAAAAATAAGCTCCCCAAGAATGATCTCCAGTGTGGTAACAGTTTAACTTCTATTGGCAAATGTAGAAAAGGCTACACTCTTAATTTTCCCTCAGCTTATCAGACTTCCTTTTTTAGCCTTCTTCAGAGGCTCATGGTACAGTTATTTACTTATACTTGAGAAGATTTTGAAATCACTATTATTTCAGAATCGTTTTTGCATGAGATTTAACTCCTTTGAAGAAATATTGATAACTGATTAATCTGGTTTGTCTAAATAATCGTAGAAAATATATGCATGAGAACACTGGAGATTATAAACAAGGTGTAAATTGTGAAAAAGTCTCCATGCAGTCACACTTCATTCAGCTACAGTTCAAGGCCCTGTCCTATTTTCTGCCTTCCTTCTTACTTCTCTCTGCTCTTTGGCAGAGAGAAAGACCATACTCCAGCTGTCCCATTCTGCTCTTAGCCAAAACGCTGTGAACCTCCACTGGACCTATGGTGTGCTACAATTTCATTACTGAGAGCTATTGAAGCCAACTTCTGGAGAATTACTTAAGGTATAGACAGCATGGGGACAAGCTGCTTGTCCTGAAGTTAGGTGTGGTCTGTACAGCCTAAGCAGGACCAGGCAGCCAGCAGGAGGAGTGGCACAAAGAAACTGTGCAGTTGGTATCCCCATTTCATTCTGACTCTCAACAGGCACAGCAAAGGTTTAAAGCTGCTGTTTGCTTCTAAAGGTAGGGAAGACCTGAAGATTACCTGACAAAAGAATAAGGTGGTGGAAGAAAGTGCTGTAACGCTTTTCATGAGCCAGACCTTGTTGTCTTTTGACAACATGCTTTTCACTGAAAGCTATTCGTTTGTTTGTTTGCTTTAATCTTTTTAGTTTGTTTTGCCTTTTTTTTTTTTTCTTGATGCTTGAAAATTGAGGGGAACAAAAAGCCATGTAACATATCTGATATTTTTCACTTAGTAGTATTTAAAATCATATTTCCACTTTTGTCTCTTCTTTGCAGTATATCACCTTCTCATGTCCAGGCAAAAAAATTCTACCCCAAATAAACTTTACCCTTCACGAGGTTTTACACCATATTTATATTAAACTATACTTTGCATTTTGATGAAGCTCTGGGTAATTTACTAGAAGTTAATTCCTTCACAGCCCTTTACTACACTGTCTGCCAGACCATACTCTTTAATAGAGTTTTATGTTCCTAAGGAGTAGATTTAAACATTTCACATCTCTATTATGCACATTCTTTTAACTCTGAATCACTCTGGCCTCAATTTGAGGCAGATAGTCCCTCTGAAAGAAGATTAAGAAAGGATATTACTCTAGATAAAAATTGCTGTCTCATGTGCTCTAGCAAAAGAGAAGAAAACTCCTGTGATTGCAAACCAGGGAAAGGACTATGACTTCCAGCTTAATTTCAGAATTAACTAGTGCAAAATATGCATTTGAGTGATTACTGGCACTGAATACCTAATAATCAGTAATGCTGAAACATGTGGCTGTATTTATATACAGTATATCACTGCTTACAATGTGTATTCTGATCATATTCCCTTGTTTAAGTCCTCCCATGCTTTAGAAAATCGGGAGTCTCAGCCTTGTAATAAACTGTTTTTCCTTAGCTTTTCATTTACTTAGCTCTTTATTACTACTAGAACAAATATATGTACTTGTGTTTTTCCCCAATGATGACCTCAGTACTAGAAGGTATAAAGAAACACTCTATCCAGTTGACTGTAATGCCATTTTCACTCTACAGTTTTCACTGAGGTGGTGGTTCCATTCTTGCACTCAACTAGGGTGTAAGAAAATGTAAGTTTCAAACCTTGCTTCAAAAAGTAGCGAGTATTTTATATAATTAAAGTTTTGAAGCGGACTGCAATTCAGGTCTGTCTTGCCCTTACTTGCCCAAACTACAGCAATTCGATACCTCCGTATTATCTCACAAAGTGAATGGTAACAGTCTTCTCTATCTCTGAGAGATCTCCAGGACATCTCTGGGACTTGTTTCTCCTTCCCGTGGCTTATGCCATTCCTTCTCTTTCACTCACTTTAGTCATTTCTTGATTTTTCATTGGAAGGGCTTATGCTTTAACAATGAAAGTAGCTGAGAACACACACGCAATCGTTAACGCATATCAACTCAACATGTCTTCCACAGAGGGAAGTTGAAATGTGATCTCTGTTTCCTTCATGCTGATTTTCTGGTTGAAGAATAATCAGTGGTTATGCGCTGTTCTTCTGATACACTCACATCCAACATTAATTCAGCTTGTCAAAGACAAGCCAGGAACCACTTTCTGTATGGCCTGAGATTTAGAATGAAATCTAGGCAGATTGAGCATTCTACCATTTATTTATATTATACTGAATGAGTACAAATTTATACATATTGTACAGCATCCCAGTCTTATACTGGCAAGAATCACACACACTGCATTATCTGACAAAATTACAAGGTGAAGGAACAATGAAATATACAGAAAATTCAAACTTTAAGAACTTAATTTCCGGTCTTTAATATAAACTGGTTTTTATCAGTATTTTTTGTGATGTAAATAATTAAATTGCACAAAAATTCATGAAGTATTTTCAAAAAGAAAATAATTTCAATAACATTTTCTAAACTAGATAATTCACAAATTCTTTTGTGATTCAGAAAATTTTCTTACTGTTTGAATGTTTGTTTTAATGAAGTAAATCTTGGTGTTAACACATTTTATATGTTGGTATGATGAAGTTAAAAACATTAGCCCAAATTATGAAACAATTTTTAATAAAAATTCAAAAAAAGTTCTACAACAAATTCACAATTTAATAAAAATTGTGAGAAAATATGTACAATACTAACATTATGAATACATCAAGTTGTTCAAAATACCCCCTAAGAAGGGGTATTATAGAGTTATACTTCCAATTCATTGAAGACAACATATGAAATAAGCCACAAATGCGTAAGGCTCTGCACAGCAGCACATAGGCCTCTTCCTTCTTGAAATCCTCTTGTGCATGGCTTCGATTCTGAACAGTACACATTACTGTCTGTTTTTCCTGCAAATTTACTGAATGGTGAAATGCCTCCTCATTATGTCATCTAAGAAAGCTGATTTTCATAGTAAGCTAGTTTTAAGCATCACAGCCAAAACTAAAATAGTTGTATAGAAAAGTGCATTTAAAACTTCAGATTAAATATTTTAACAGCTAAGATCACTTCAGAATTTGTCAATTAAAAGGTGAAACTCAATGAGAGCTGAAAGTATTAGTATCCTTTTGAAAAAAAATGTCCAAATTAATAAGAGATATTTGTTGTTAACAAAAATAAGCATTAAAACCTGGAACCTAGAAAAAACTCCAGTTTACCTGTACAACATGCAGTTCAGTGAATGTCTATTACACTATCACTGAAGAGGTAAGTATGGTTGTGCATATTGAACATTTTTCTTCCCAAAATCAGAGCTCAAGTGTACTGGAAAATGTTCCGTGACATCTTCTGCACTCTTTTATTTGTATGGATTGTTTTTTTGCTGCCTATATAAAGACATCAAATACTTAATTTAAAATATCTCTTATTCAGAAATTTAGAAAGACAGTTTATTTGCAGAATCACAAGCTGGACATTCCTGCAGCAATATTTAAACAGTAAAATGCCTATTTCCAAAGTAATGGCTGAAAAGGTTTGTTATCTGAGCTGTGATGTATGTTGCTCTTTGAAACTGAGGTCTCCTTCCACTAAATGGGAGGCAATTATCTCCTTTTGAAGAACTGAGCTTTACTATTCTGAATGTTTATCATGAACTTTTGAGAAAAGTGCCTTTAATAGTCAACAATTCATCGTCTATGCATAACTGAGATTTTTCTTTTCTTGAAATTACTTACAGAATTTTTTTTCCACTGGACAGCATATTTAGAGTAAACACAAAAGCAAATATTTTGTATCTAGAGATACCTCAAAGCTATGATTGATGAAATGAAAATAAAATTTCTATTCCTCAGAAGAAGCATTAGAACATGATATGGAGACCCTGGACTGTTCAGGTACCAGTGGGACAGTAAAATCCTTTAAACATGTTCTTTTAACAACTTTGGAAGAAGTATCTGAAAAGAATTTCATGTTCATAGAGAAACATGTCTGTTTTGTAAATGTTGATATAGCCATTCTCGTACTGTCAGGGAGAAGCTGTATCATTTGTTACTTGGTAGTTCATTGCAGGAAGAAGATGGAACGTGAATTTATTTTTTAAGAGGCAGTATGTTGGAGTGTGCTGGTAGCTATAGAGCTTTTATTTTAGAGTAAAATATAATGAGTTATCACTTATGCAGATAAAAAATAACTTTCCAAAAGTCATTTCCCACAGGTGTTGGGACGCTTGTTCCCATTTGTACTGAACTGTGTGAAAGATCAGTTCAAAGGACGAGAATTAAAATATGTTCTTTGGGGTTTTTTTTCACTCTTCTGCTTGATAGAAAAGTTATTCGCACCCTTCTGAGTTGCCATTCAGCAGCATATAAAGAATGTTACAGCTTGTGAAGTGTCAGTTAGAGATAATCACAACCTCAGTGACCTGTCTTGCCACTAAAACACTTAGCAGACTTTATTCTGATTTTACAACATGGAGACTGGAGGCACAATCCTGATCCAAGTGACACTGTTATAAATCAGGAGGCACTGCACTGAAGCCAGCTGAGTTACACCCTCATAAATATAATGTAAGGTAGGAAAGAAAGCCAGATCCTTTGCTTATACTTTTGCAGATTTTTTAGGTTTGTAACCTACTTTTGAGTGTATTCAAATACAATGATGACAAGAGGTAAGTCAGCCAACAGATGTAATGGGATTCCATTGTTTTTCACTCCAGACAATGAGAGAAAAATAACAGGAGATAATCCTGTGGGAAATACTTGCAATTTCCAAGCATAAGAACTTAAAAAAAATACATCTACTTGTGTCATCTGAAGTTGCCCTGAGCTCTGGCTTATGCTTGATCTTTCAGCAGTGCCATAGTGCACATATCATGTTGTTCTGTGGCCTCAAAAGCCAGGGCTTTCTATAAAAGTAACAACCTAAATTTTCACTCAGTTTAGTTCCTGTATTTCAGGGAAAAATTTCAGTACCCAATTCAGACATCTGTGATCATAAATGTGTTTTACTTCCATTCTTTATTCTGTTCAAATCTGTCACAGATTTCTAGTTCTCTCTTCCAGTCCTGACATTAATGCAGCATAATTTAAAATTTTCTCTGCAACAGGCAGTCCTTTTCCCAAATCAGTGAGCAACCATATACACTGCCCTTATTAATTTCAGGCAGTTCATTTGCCATTTCTCTGCTTGAAATCCAGAGGATGGTATTTTCTCTATAAATTAAACCAATGGAACTCCCTAGCATGTATGGTATAGTTCCTGGGAATGCTAACTGCCTGCTGTTATGAGCATTATATTAACTGCTGTATTTCTTCCCACTTGCATTGCAGACAGGAATAAATTGCTTAACTCGAAGTGTAATGCACAGAGGATTATTTTAGAAGAGCTGTTTGGGCTTCCTTTGCCATTTAGCACACATATTTTTGAAAATTGCTCTTGTATTACTAAAATATTAACAGAAAGGACATTAAGGACATTACCAGAAACATTTAGTCTTTTATATGTATTTGCATTTTCGTACACCAGCTTTTGTTATTACATGCTGCAAACCAGTAGGTAGGGAACTTAATATACACAGTTGTGTCATATAAGCATGCAGATATCTCTGGCAAATGACTCTGTATGTTTTCATGTTTTGATTTCACTTTCTGCAAGCCCAAACTCTTGATAATAAAAAGGTATCACAACCAGAAAACACCATCCAGGGCTGCCAAAGATTGATTGCATAATGTTGTCTAGTTTTAGAATTAGTAATAGAGCAGTGTATGACAATAGCTAAGGACTACAAACAGGATATCCTCAATCCTTGAATCTTTTGTATGCCTCTGAGCCTCCCTTTTGGTTTTGGTTGTCATTTTAACATCTGATTGCCTAGTTTCCTGCCATCCAAGAGCTTTTCTGTGCTTAGCTTTATATTCCTGCAACCTCATTTTCACACATTGTAACTGACTTCCCACTGACTTTGATCTGAGTTACAGATCATTAGTACCACAGCAAATCAGGAACCAGGCATTTAGAAATGCACACTGTGAGCAAAATTTCTGAAGTCAGTGGACATTCAGCTATTAACCTTTCTGAGCTTCTGCAACAGTTTCTTTGCTTAAAAAAAGGATAAGGTCTACCTCATATGAATATTACACAGATTAATTAATGTCGTAGTCACTTGGAAGATTATAAGGACTCAGTTATGGCTATCACAGTTATTATTCCCACATAATAACAAGAAAGCAATTTAATACTGATTTATAAAACCTTCCCTTGCATAGTACAGCAGACATCCAGTTCAAGTACCCTTCAGACTCACCGCCATACTTTGCTGCTCAACATTTTCAGCATCAAAGAAAGTCACAGCTTGATACTTTAGTCCTTTTAAAGAAGTATTTATATTTATGAGCAAAAGGTGAAAATGAGATTTCTATTTTTTTTTAAGTAATGGCCACTTCTTGATGCTTAATTGGCAACCTAGATAGTTGTATATGTGATGGGAACATAGAAGAAAATAAAGGCAGGCATGCCTGCTGTTAAAACAGTCTGTCTATCCATGGTTTTCTAAAGTGAGACAGCCAGGATTCATATTAAACTTGCATTTTAAACCCAGGGTTTCTGGTTCTTTTCTGAATTCTGACATTGAATCATTCTGAGGCTGCACACCTAGCCTTCTGCATCTCTCTTTCAGCTCCATAACCGGTCACAGAAGTTAGTCACTAAAATGTAACTCATTACATTTGCAAAACACTTTTAGGACATCTCAGTGAAAGACACCTAAGGAAGGCATAAGATTACTATGAAGTATCATGCATTTTCTACATGACACGAAGCTAATACTCTTAAGATTTTGGGTCAGATTTCAGTCAGAGCATCAAATTATGCTAAAAAAATATTGTAGGAAGAGGGTCACAGTTACCTGTTAGATGACAAATTCAGAAAAGCAATTTAAGAGAAAAAATACTTTTAAAATCATCCCTTCAGTGTTGTCTCTCTTGTTGGCAGTGACAATCATGATTTTTCTTAATTCTTCTCCTTCTATTACTTCTTTTCCACTTTTTCACTTCAAGTCACCTTTAATAAAAAGGATCAATATACAGTATGAATTTTAGCTGACATTGATGTATGAGAAGACGTGTATTTGCCATAAGGTAGATCTAAACAAAGAGTCCCTGGACATGTTGAACAGAGTTTGTGATTCTCAACCATATTTTACAACCTCTCAGTTAATGACGTATAACCCTGTTTGACTGTATTTGTTTACTTTATATTGCACTTAGAGAACAAAATGTAGCTGCCTGAACAAGCATGCTGAAGACAAGGACTAAACACCAACTGATAGCGAAAAAAATTCAGTCACTCAGTGAAAGCTAGGATCCTTTTCTTCTCAAAATTAAAGTATTCTGATAATTTGACAAGTTAACTTAATGACGCACACACTGACTGTATACACTTGCCCTAGAAGATGCAACTTGTTGTAAAAGTAGTTGCTGTCAGGCAAAGTCATGGGAAACTGGTAACCTTACTGATTTCCTTCAGAGGAAGGCTACACTGGACATTCAAAAAGCCTCTGGTTAAATAAAAGCACATGTGGAAGCTTATCATAGGAACCTTGTAAAGACCAAGCAGTTATTGAATAGGAAGGAAATTTCTCTACCCAGCTGGAATTCTTGGCTGGAATTCCAAGAGCTGATGCTTATTTTTTCTCAGGTGCTTTTGTTTATTATTTTATCAGGTTGTAAATAGTCTCCTTTAAGAGTGCCTAGACAGATCAAGAACACTTGAGTACATAGCAAATAACTTGGATGAAGAAACAATAATAATATTAATATTAAACTTAAATTGAATCTGTTTTTTTTCAGTCATAACTTCTTAAATGATTTTAAAATATATTTTCCCTATAATTTACTTCTTCACCTTATGGATTTTGACAACAACAATAAAATACTACAGTAGAGAATACTCCTTTGCTGTTTCCAGCCCTCTTAACATCAGAAAGGAAAAATAGGGCTGATAATTATGTAGGAATTTCTAAAGCTCTCAGTATCATGACCAAGCTGTTATGGTAATGATCACTAACACTTAGAAACCAAGACATAAGCAAACAAAAGAGTTAGGAATCCTCAATAACAAAAAGAAAGTAGTTATTAGGGAAGCCATTATGAAATGGCTTGTCCAGGATTGTGAAAGTACAGATCTGCACCCTTTAGAGAGCTAGTTATCTTTAACTCTCTCCTGACTTTCCCAGGCATGTTATCGGAGGTCTCTGTAAATAGTCAGCCCTTCACTAGATGCAAATTAACAGGTTATAGGTAGTGTCAGAGAAACTTATATAGTTAAATACTGTTTCATATCAAACATCTTCTTTTCTAGATGCTAAAATGAGGGCATGAAGAATTAAATTAAGGTTTTACACAGAATGCAATCGCAGAGAGGAAGGTGAAGACAAAAACTGAGAACCAGATCAGTGCTGTAAACAGTGCAAACACCTAATATCCAAAATGGTTACCAAAAGTGCTGCAGAACTTTTAATGAGTATAAATTTAGCCATCTTGTTAAACCAAGAGTATTTGACGTATAGTTTCTAAATTGAACGATTTCAAAAGGCATATAATATGGTTTCTAACTTGAACAGTTTCAAAATATATATATAGTTTACTAATTTGGGACCACGTGATTTTTTTTGGCTATTCTTGATGCAACTTCATCTGATCTACCTCATTCCTTTCCCTTTGATATTGGACACCACCAAAAGAAAAATCAGATTAAGGGTTGTTTCAAAACCTCATAAAACTGACAAGTATGATAATCTGTGATTTTTCTCAAGGAATAAGTTTGACTCATTCTTGCAGTATCTAGACATTTCTTTAAAGGTCTTTTATGGTACGTTCACAGCATATTCAAAAAAATTGCTCTGTAATTTTGGGAGAAAATAAGTTTAAAAAATGGCCACTTTTCATCTTAAAATTTTTGATTACTTACTAAATCTTATGCTTGATTACTTACTTAACTTACTGGTCTCAAACTATACCTTAAGACAGCTGTCTTAAAAGCAGAGATTTTATAAATAATAATAATATGTAAATTGGAGAAAAGCATAGAAAATGAAACCAAATAGCTGTATTAATTGGCAAGGGACATATGAACTTTAACTGATGAAAAAGACATTTTATTCTTAATTTGGTGATTTTTCAGCAAATGATGTGTACAGAAGAATTTTCTTTAATTATAATAGCTTGGAGACATTAGGAATAGAAGAGCCCTGGATCATGGAGGTCCTTTTTTATGAAGCTTATTTCTAGGCCTTCTTGCTAGGCTACTAATTCTCTCAACTGTTGCTCAGAAATCACATAAAACTTTCGTGCTAATTTGTTCTGCTCACATTTATTACTTGTGAACTTAGCAGTGACAGTGTTGAATGCAATACAACCTTAAAAAATGAAGTTTATCTTCTGCCTTCAGAAAAATTAAATTGGACTGATATTTAAGATTATTAACAACAATAGGTAATCATGGTGTATAGGGACAGGTTACCCAGAGAAGCTGTGTATGTCCCATCCCTGGAAGTGCTCAAGACTAGGTTGGATTTAGCTTTGAGCAATCTGTCACAGTTTGCCTTCCACAATTTAGTGGAAGGTGTCCCTGTCCATGGCAGGGGGTTTGGAACTAGTCTTTAAAGTCAGTTCCAGCCCAAACTATAATTTATGAAATATAAGAAACATAATGTTGCTTAGCTTAGAAATCAATTTCACAGACTAATTTTCCTGAAATACTGACAATCTTTTAGAGTTAGCATCCAGATAAATATTTTCAAACATCATTGGCTAAATAAACATTAGCTATTTAAAGGAATTCATCACTTAGTTAGCCAAACTTTGCTCACAGTATTAAGTTGCTGTGGATGGGTCATGCTGAATCGGATGGGCATAGGTATAGTGGAACATTAGGCAGCATAGTACAAAATTAACTGAGTTTGGTCAAGACAAGAAACCTCGATACAGACATAAGTATTTTGAACTTTTCATTCTTTTCACCTACTCTCAGTCAGTGGGGTTTTCTGGTAATGTTGTCACTTAACATCACAGGTGCAGATGGCATACCAAAATGAGATATATTGAAGTGCAATGAAAGACTGGTTAGAAAGAATTTGGTTCAACCATGCAAATCCTCTGAATTTAAGAAGACTGACCCTAGCTAAGCTGATAACCAAAGACATTATGGCAATGAAGTAAGAGGGAAATTAAAGGGGTAAAAATGGATTTTTCAGAAAGAAAAAAAAAAAAGAAAGAGTTTTAAAATCAATACCCAGAAGCCATGAAAATACATTTGGAAGAAGATGACTGCAATAGAACCAACAAACCTTCTAAATCCCCACAAAGCAGTGAAGGAAGATAAGAATACTGCTGAGAAGTTAAATGACTTTTTGCATTAATTTTCACTCAAGAATTTTTGGAAGATTATCATGAAAACTGATGTTTTCTGATATATAACAATGTGATGCTACTAAAGCCTTGCATGCTACAGAAAGTTTCCTGTAGCTTCATGCACAACAAACAAATTGTAAGAAACCTCAAAACTGTAATCTTCCAGATTTTTCCCTATGACTATTTACTATTCTATACAAATGGAGGAGGAAAAAGCAGTACCTCACATATATAAAGAAATGAAACAGAAGATCATTAAGTTTTTGTCTAGTTTTAAAAGCTTGTCTGAAGTGCATCATTAAAAATATAACAAGAAGAAATGAGAAATTTCACAATATAAAAGTTACCACATCACTGTTCTTTTTTAAAAGGAAAAAGTCAGCTTCATACATTAGTCACATGCTAAAATGGCTGATAAAATAAAAAAGTAATGCAACAAAATTTATTTATTCTTTTAAAAGTTCTGTTTCCTCAGGAAAGGAATTTAAATAGTTTCCTATAAGCAGACAAGGCAGGATCAAAAAGCACCTAACAGAAAAAATAAAGGAAGCGTAGGATAATACGAGCTACCTTCATTATGGAGAAATTTATAAAAAGATTGACTGAACATTCTCATTATGGCTTTATTTACTCTTACTGGTGAACTGGAAGGGTGAGCAATGAAACTGAAATCTGAAATGTGCAAGAAAAATCTTTATTATTCAGGTATAAGGAGGATCATGAAGAATTTCAGAGGGAAAAGGTGAACTGGATGAATGCATAATATGACAGCAAAATTAATCATTGCTGATCATGCTGGAGGGAACTACTTGAAAAATGCAGTGCACAATGCAGCTTTCTAAATTAACCATACCTAAATTAACCAATGGAGCACTAACCATCCTACAGGTTTCTTAGCAGAGGTCATTGTTAGCTAGCTCCCGCAATCATAAAAAGAAATGTCACATTGCAAGATGTTGCAACAACTTGAATGATTACTGAATGGACAATGTAACACGCTTATTTAAATCAATATCCTTTTCCAGGATACTATCCATAACAAAAGTATACTTTAAAAGAGGATGTGACAAGCATGGTGAGAACAAAGTAAAAAATCAGTTCAAAATATTGAAAAGATTGGAAGTGTTGCATTTAAAAGAAGATGAATAGCAGAAAGAATCAACATGAAATAACAAACAGGTTTAGATGCAGATGTCATTAATAGTAATGTTAAATTGAAAACCTGTGGGTTTTTTTCTGATATAATCTAAGAATAAAGGCACTCAGCTTTGAACTGAAAGAATCTGAATTTGAAAAAGTAAACACTTCTTCATATACTATTAGCAAAGCCATAAGATACTTCATTAATGAAAATCAATAACTTAAAAAAAAATTAAAAATACATGAAATAAATATCTGCTAATGAAGAATACTTAATGTTTAGCATTTTTTAAAGCAGTGTCTATTGTCTCCTTCATGTTTTAATTCAGTCTGTAATTCTTACAGTTCAATGAGAATATAAGTTATTCTACAGATTACCTCAGACGTATACTAAATTTCTGTCAAATATTTTGAGCTAGCTGCATTCGGAGATGTATATAACCTTTCATGGTCATTCATATGTTCCGGTATTTCACTGTAGCATATAAATAAAATCTGATGGACAAGAAAATCAAAAAAAGGAGATAGAAAATGCAGCAGGAATATATTTATATTGAACAGTTGTATTTTTCATTTTACTGAAGGCAAGTGAGTTCCTCTTTTATGGAACATCATGGAAGTTAGTGCATTTCATGAAGGACAGAGGACTTGAAATGTCACAAACTGACTATGAGGACAGAGTTGAAGTCTGTTATGCTTATAAGAAAAAATAAATTTTATTTAGTTGATATTTAATTTTGATACAGTTTTTATGGTATATTTTTATGTATGTTAATCCTATTTTTCATAGTATTCAAACCCGCACATATTAAAAAATAAACATTCATGTATTAAGTCCTAATCCAAACCTACCTAGCCTTTACTGCCATTGTATAAGCAAAATAGCTTTTGCATCGAAATGCATGTCACCATATCCACCAACAAGAAATTTCTTTCCAGATAAGAGCTTTGAAAATACAAATTCTTGCTTCCACATCCTGAGACGTTTTGTTTAGTTAATACCTGAAAAGCCAATCTGAGATCCAAGCCTTTTTGAAAATCAGACATTTTTGAAAATTAGGCCTGTAAGGCGCTTGTTGATTCTGAACCATGCTAGTTTTACAGTTGGTTTTGCACTGCAATGAAAAGCCCCACATTTTATTTCAGATCAGTTCAGTCACATCGGCAAGGATTGCTAAAGGTTCACACACAAAAAAACCCCGCTGCAGATCTGAGTTGTAAAGCTTAATTTTAAGTATGTAGCATTTTTTTCTTCAAAAATGCAAAGCTGAATTAATTTAAATTATTATTTTTCCTGTTTCTCTGATTATTAATCTTAATTTTGATAATAGGTCAGTCTTATTGAGGTAAGTAGTGATGAGCTACTTCCTGTTTGTAGAGCAACAGTTTATAGGCTGTAGGTTTACAAACAAAATATGTGTAATGAAATAGCAAAAAAGAAGTCTGGCCAAAAACTTATTGCAGGCATTTTATTTTGGTTCAAAAAGCACCGTTGCTGTGCTTGAATGACATATTTTCTAAATATTAAAGCAAATACGCTGTTCTCATCACTTAAGGGGTTCCTCAAGTGTGGAAGGCAAAAGATTTTTCTTTTTATCAGGGTCTGCAAATCACATATAGTGGTGTGAAGCAGAAGAATTGACTTGGAAGAAATTAGAAGTGTAATCTGAAGGTTTATCTCTAATTCTCGCTTTCAGGTTTTCAATATAAACTTTCTATTTAGTGTATAAAAGATTACAGTCTTCACTGGCACAGAAATTCATGTGCTCAAACCCATCAAACCCATCAAACCAACATCCCTCTGTTTTGTTGTTAAGAGGGAACTATGAATAGTTAAGTATTTGCTATGATTTAGTTAACGTCCTTCTACCATATAAAATGCAATTCAATTCACTGGGTATATGCTTGTGAGGGAAAGAGACACAAATGATCTGGTTCAAAGCTTTCTTTTCTTCATTTCATATTGCTAAAGCTGTCTCTAGAGAAATAAAGAGGGTTTTTCTTTTATTTCTTATAATGGAAATCTAATGAAACTTTAATTGGTATCATGAATTTTTCCCTTGATTTCTAGATTTTAAAGTAACCATTCAGTATTTCTCAGTCATGATTGTATTCTATTGTATCTCCGTCACTTCTTTAAAGTAATTGACACAGTACTCTCTTATTTTAGGTTTTGGTTAACCAATGTCGTTGCCATAATAACTGGAATCAAAATAATCAACAATCATTGGATTCATATTTGTAGCTAGATCAGTCAGTCCCTGAGTGGAATATTTTCTCAGTTATAACTGTGTGCAAAGATTCTAGTAGGCAGGCCTTGTCTCTATTCAGTGCATACCTGAAATGGCCATTGCAAGACAGCCTATTCTTACTCCCTTTAGTTATTCCTTGATTTTTTTCTTCCAAAATAGTTATTTGGGAAAGAATGGTTTTAATTTCCTTCCTGCATTTTTTTTTTTTCTATTGCAAATTGCATTTCTTTTGAGACTAGAATAAAACCTTTTAACCAGATCATGATCTTTTAACAAGATGGTGGGTTTTTTTCTGGTCCAGACCCCGCTCAAGTTGTTAATCTTGACATTCATAAAAATCCATATATGATAGGCCTATTCCTGTAGATACTGCAAGCTTTTCTAGCAGTCTGGAATATCCTTCCATTTGTCCTGGCATATAAGAACCATATCCTGTATTACCATGTTTTCTGTGTGAATTTCACAATGTTTTGGCAAATACTATACTGCATATCCAAGCCCTTACTTTCCCAGATGTTTTTATCCATTTGGCTTGTTTGTTTCTTTGTTTTTGTTATTTTTCTGGCACAGGATGCCTCTGAATAAGAAACTTCAGTATGGAAACCCCTTGCAAAAGAGTGTGTATGTGTTAATAAGATTCAAATAGACTATGACTCTGACCATGGTTCCTAGCTCTGATATTGGCTTTCTGAAAGATCTTAATTCATATCCTCTGCTCCCTTAGCTACAAAATGAGAGCAAACATATTGATTTCTCATGATAAGCACTGGAGATTTACCATTCAAAAGGTGTTTGATGATGATGATGAAGAGAGACAGCATACTGGGGCTAATATACCTGACAAATAAGCTCCTTATTTTCTTTGTTGCTTTTCTGGAATATATGTTTCATAGTCACTACAAAATGAGAAGCCACTATTTGTAAGTTTATGAAAAACAATACAAGGAAGCAGATTTTCCTGTGGTTTATCGAGATTTTAGAACCACAGGGAGGCTAGTAAATAAAAAATAAACAGAAGTTGACAATTAGAGAAATCTAGATGAAACTTGTTCAGCTTGCTAAGTATTTGATTTTGTGTATAAAGAGAGTAATCATTAGTACTTTTAATATCGTGGATGTAAAAAGAAAAAAAGCTTCTGGAAAGGAGGCTGTATAAGTGTCTTTAGATGATTTGGTAGTCCTGTGCTTTATATGGTTATATAACCTGCCTAAACCTGTAGTTTGACTTCATAATAAGGCTGCCAACTGGTAAGAGCAATTGCACAGGTGGTTTAAAAAAAACTGAGTTGTTTCTCACTGTTCACTAGAAGGCAAGGCTTCTGTTTCTATTTCACAGGCTGGACTGTCTGCTATAAAAGGTTTTCTGTGAAAACTCTGCAAAATGGAAGAGCAGAGAGGATCAAATTGACTGGCACTCCTACACACAATTAGCTGGACTGGGGGAGCTGCTTTCACAGCAAGGTGGGAGTATAGGTTATTGGTCCAACTATGCACAGGTCATATAGACCATATAGTCGCAAAATGATAATCAGATCAAATTCATTTTTAAAACACGCTGAAACCTTCCTACCAAAGTCAAAATACTTTCAAAATGTGAAGTTTGAATAGATGTGTTGAGGGTTTGAATTTAAATTAGAATTTAAGTCATTTCAAGTAGATACATGTTTTACAAGTGTAAGAAATATGGTATGAAGACTGCAATTTCTTCTCTTGCTAAAAGATATTTGAACTGCAGAAAGGAGCAAGCTTGTTGTTGAGTGCGTGCATTTCTCACCATTACTCTGCAATTCCCAAAGACACACAGCAAATCAGTTACTTGGACAGAAATATGCCCCATGTCTCCTGATGCAGATTCTGGTGTCCTATCTTAAAAAAACAACCAAACAAAACCCCCCAACAACTTCCAATAATAAGGTGTCTACAGCAGTTTATTCCTTCAGGTCAGACATCCTGAACCTAGTACAAGCTACTAATACTCTGAAGCTGCTAAATCTGACTCTGCATGGGCCAGTTCTATTCAAGCATAACTTTTGTTTCTCAGCAAATTAAATTAAAGGAAAATTGAATGAACTGCCATTTACAAAATATACTAAGCTGAGCTTACTTTACATTGATCGGTTACAAGTTTTAACATAGTTAACATTAACTCCTTTAGATATGCCAGCAAAAAGGAAAAGGAGTTCAGAAATTAACAGCTGTTTTGAGAAGGTAAATATTGGCAAAACATGTGAATCTGTGTTTTTTCACTGTCTCCCTTCTTCACTGCGTAGAACCCTTCTTACCTAAAGCTGTAATGGAAGCATCTCCAGTTAGCACACATTTTGCTTTAAAGGGAAAAAATAAACAATGCTAACAGTTTTTCCTTCAAGTGTCTCACTTTGTTGTTTAGAACCTAGACTAATGCTTTCCTGCTGTGGCTGCACTCATGGCCATTGCAAATTCGTAGCCGGAACTGCAATTTGCAGTTTCAGCAGATTACAATAGGCACAGTTTGGGTAGTCACAAAAGAACCTATTTGCACAGGTGAATCCCTGCTTGCCATTGGGACACTTAAAAGCCCTGCTGGCACAAGGAGGATGGAACTTCAGAACAGTGAGTGTGCTAATGGTGAAATTGTGATGTGGCTTCTTTCCTGCCAGTTTACACTCATTTCCCCTAATGAATTTTCTGTTTTGTTAATTCAAAGTTTCAGTGTGCACGGGCCTCAACCTGTCCTTATAAGGAGGCTGTTCTACTAATAACTGTACATTGCAGTCAAATTTTAATCCTATTTTTCCTCTTTATAACCAAAATTTGTTCTTTTTCTCTTGGTTGTCATTTTTGTTATTAAACAGCTCTATTTATGTAGTCATAGAGATCCATTTTTAGTGCCTCTGTAATTCTTCATGGGAGTTTTTCCTCAATTTATGAGCATCATATTGTACCTTTCTGCTGAGAAGTGGCCCATAACTGTATTAAAAGTCATTCACAGATCTCAGAAATCATTGTATGGACTCTACTGATTTTGAAGAATTTTGTGTGGATTAGGCCCTTAAATAAGTTGATCCTTCTCTCACAGAAATCAGCAGCAACTTTGATGTGTGATAGAGTGAAGCCTACAAACTTATTTTGTTGCTCCAATGCCTTTTGCAGACAAAAATTAATATATTTTTTCTTTTTCATATTGTATTGCAGTCATATCTAATTTGTGATTGATCTGCTCTCTAGATCTCTTCCAGCATGCCCGCTTACTAGAAATATTTCATCTATTAACTATCTACAGATTATCTTTCCATGGATATATTACACTGAATTTGTACAAGCTAAATTTTATTTTCTTTGCCCCCTCCCCACCCCCCCAGTGTAAATCCTTCTTGGCATTTCTCTTCCTTCACTGCTGCCTGCAACCTTTCACAATGATCAGGAGGACTATACTCCAGTATCTCTTTACAGTGTATTCAACTAAAATCACAACCAATTATTATACCAGAAAGTATTTTAATTTATTAGCCTTTAGGAACAACTTTTAGGCTTTTGTGTGCTTTATGATGCTCCATAATTCACTGACTTTTAACATTTTCCTCCTGTACTCAACAGGAAGCTTTAATTGGAGAAGAGGAATCTGAAGAGCTAAAAAAGCTGGTTTTAATAGGAGTCAGATTTTACAATGAGAAGGTTGAAATGTTGCAGGGAGAAAACTGCTCATTACTAGAAAAATGTCTGAATCCCAAAGGGCATGTATTTCCCTGAAAAAATTAATGTCATCAGGGAAGAAAACTCATAATTTATTAGCTACTAATTGCAAATTAACAGCTAATAGTAGTTTTCCTTTGAAAGAATTAGTGGGAACACAGAAAAACATGTTTACTTTCTATAACATTACTAAACTAAGAACTTTTCAGACTGCAGATAAAATCATTATCATTCAAAAAGGCTAAATTATTAGTTTGCAAATGCTTGATGTTATGCACTGTTATGCATGTGTGCAACAAAAACATTGAATAAGAACACTGACTTCCCTGCACTAGTGATGTTATATGAGGCTAACAAACAATGCAGTGTTTTCTATGATTGCCAGCCTTAAGATTTCTATTTGGGTGCCTGAGCTTTCTATTTGGGTGCCTGAAACCTCAATCAGATTTTATTTATTTTGTCTAATTTAAACATAACTTGCCACATAGTCTAAATATTTATTATACCAGAAACTCCTGCTGTTTTGATTTCACAGTAATATAGTATCTTCAGAAAATTTATTTAAGTAGCATGTTAATTTTTTCTGAGCCTTATTTTTGATGCTTGCTAGAAAATATTAATGTTCTAGGATGTACTAAAGTAATGGTTCTTCCTTGTCCACCCAGAAGCCACAAGTCTTCCAGAAAGGTTTCTTAATGTCTCCCATGTAATGTTTTTAATTAGACCATCTCAGTCAGAAGTGTTCATTCCCTTCCATTACACCAAAGAATCCATTCAGTTCAATTATGAAGAATAAAATGCAATTTCTATTACCAAGATGAGTTACTACAGCAGGACAGAGGAATATGGGTGTATTACCTGTTTGTTATCTGACCCTCCCACTTATTCTAGCTCATTTGGTTTATCACTTGCTTCTTGAAACTTCAAAGAATAAACAGCACATACTGATAGGGCTACAGTTTCAAAGTACCTACAGGAACATGCAGAAATCAAGCACTGAGGCAGGCACTGAGTACCTGAACAGTACAGTTTTATGGAGGTGAGGTTACGAACATCCAGAGAGCATTTCTCAGAAACTAAGGAAAACAAGGACAGGAAAAGGGGAACCTCTGCACCAAGAAATTAAAAGCAGACAAAATGAGAAAGATTAAAAGGCCGCTGTTAATAGTAGTCATGTAAATGTTAGCATTAAGAGGCTCAACATCAGAGAATTCTGTTCCCTTCATAAGGGGGAATCAACTGTAGCAAGTCTTGGCGAATTATTATGTTGCCTACCAGTATTTCCATATTGTCTTAGCTATGGTCTGTCTACTTTCTCAGTGTATTGGGGAATAGTACAGTGACCATACATATTAAAAGAAAGCAAGAAAACCAACCAAAAAAGCCAACTTCACCCAAAATCCAAGCACTCCACTATTCCCAAAAAAAAGCCAGAACAGCAGCAAAAGTATCTTTCAGGAAATGGATTGCCTGGACTTTACAAGACACGAACGAGATTATAATCACTAAGGTGAGGTCAGGAGGCCATTCTAGGCAATATCTTAGAGAATTTCCCCTGTGGCAAAACTGTCCTTTTACATGCATGATCCCCGGAGTGGAATTTTCAGAGTTTGGATCGTCTTATTCTACCTCACACAATAATTTCTGCATCTATCCCAGCAAGCCTGCAGAAGACTAGGATAGGAAATACGAGTAAATGCGTTTTCTTGACATAGACAGCCAATTCAAATAGATGCCTGTGTTGCCAGTAGCATGTACTAGAAAAGATACATTTACTAATGAAAATAAAACCTAACATAAGACTGTCATAGTTTGATAATAAATATTTTGTTTTCAATAATCTGGTAATTCCTCTACAAGCATGCACTTTTCCCTATGGACAAGAAGTTATTTTCTTAACAGAGTTTTGGGGGATTTTAGCTCCCATCATTTACTGCTTCTGGTTCACCTGCTGTGGCTATTTTATCAATACTTCATTTCTAGTCTGAAGTAAAAGAAATTTAACTAGACAGATGAACTGGTTAAATTAAGAAACACTCATTGTTCGTAATTAACATTTATTTTCAAGGCTGAGTGAATTGAATTATTATTAGAACAAGCATTCCAGGTGTATATCTGCTCAATGCTTACATACACAGGCAATTTTTTTAAATGGGTTTTTTCATTTACACTTCTCCTCTTGCACTTCAACAAGACCTAAAATCCTCTGTTTCTAATGTTATAAATCCGTAACACCTTGTGAGTGTATTGGGACTGCTACAAAATTTTGTCAGCATAAATCCCATTAAAAAAAAGAAATCTAAAGAAAGTTTTTAATCTTATTTAGAAGGAAGATATATGCTCATTCTTAGCATTTTTTCTATGCTTATCGAGCCCCTGATTATGAATATTTTTCATGATCCAGCCAAAACTAAACTCTTCCACCCTCTTTCTTCAATGGAAATGAGAAAAGGGGAATAATTTGTGTTGGTTTCTGTATAAGGTCATTCTTACTATTTTCTTTAGGCTGTCTGAAATCTTCTACTTCGCATAACTCTATTCTTCTCCACTGAGCAGCAAAAAGCCTTTTTTCAATGCTTCATTGTATTATAAGTTGCTGTTGGCTCTTTTCACTAGCTCTTCTCCTAATCTTTATATTGTGCATAAGCTGCCTTCTGCAGAACAGTTGGTACAAAAGGCAACAACAGATCTGGAAACACAGTTAATTGTGCCCTGAACAGATCAATTAATTCTGACTGAATAGCAAAAGATCTGGTAAATCTTGCACTTTAAATATATATTTTTGCAAGATGTTTACTGGGTAAATATGTATCCAGACAGTTTCTGTTATTTTAAAATATGAAAATCCTTAGTTCTGACTGTAACACAAGCAAACAGGAACAAATAAAAATATTTAAATAGTAATACAATAGCTGTAATATCTAAAAGAAGAAATGTATGGTGGACAAATAATAGAAAGAAATCATTTGAAATATCTGTTTACTGTTGGACTGTTGTGAAATGGCCACTGAAAATTAGATTTTTGGACCTTTAGCCTGGTATTACAGACTAAAGAGTTATTAATTTTATCTTTATTTGTTTTACCATTCTTGGGGTTTTAATTTTTATCAGTAATAAAAGCATTTCATGTTCTAGTCTCATTATTGTGGGTTTTCAAATGTGGGATTTCTGTTTCAAAATATATGTTTTAAAAGTACAGGTTGAACAATGAATGTATTAATTTATGTACACATGTAAAACGTTTCCTATATTTTCTGCAGTTTATGCTTCAATCTCAGACACATTGGATTGTGTATGCCCCTTAAACTACTTCTTAATAACTGTTTAATTAGTTTCCAATAACCTTATATTGTCTCCAGTCCTGACAGTTGTTAATGTAGATATACTTTTCCAAAGCACCAGCTGAGCAATGTTATCTCACAGTTGTTATTTTATGAATGTGAAAACACAGTTTTGGGCATGGGTTCAAGGCATTCAGTTGCACAATTAGACATTGTGGTGTGTGTGACACATTCTAAACATGAACGGTTGGCCATACAGTTCCTAAGTATCTGCATGCAAACCAGTAAATAAATTTTGATTTATTGGTAGAAGTCAAAGTCCATAAAAGTTTTCAAAATGAAAGAAAGGCTTAGGAGATGGGGGGGAATACCTAAAAGTGAGGATGGACTAAATAAACATTGCATTGAAATACTTAGCTGAATAAAATTACTATGATTAGTACAGGAAACACTCTGCTTTGCAACAGTTCCATCTGCAAGTTTGCAAAGTCAGGTATCGTTTTCATGTTAACTGTACCACTGAGGAAGAGCCCTAGGAGAAAGTATGATTCCAATGTTCTTACAAATCACAGTTGTTTGGGTTTTTTTAATTACTTTCTTTTACCCACAGGAAGGGGTAACTTATTTCCCATTTTCTGTGGAATGCTTTTCTTTTTTCTCCATTGTACTCCAAATTACGTCTTGTCAAACCATGTCTCCCTTTGGTCTCCAACTATGCCATTTGCACTGGAAGTTACAGAATAAATTGACCCAAATGGTTAAAAAACTCTCTGAATAGAGAACTACAATTCTCTTCTTACTTTCTATACAACCATGCAAAAGCTGGAATAAGAAAAATAGTATTGTGAAAATAAACAAAAATCATAATTTCAACTTTTAATTGAATTAGCATGGATGTAACAAGACTCAAATATTGAATACGTAATAAATCAGAAATACTCTAAGTATTTCAATCAGGGCGATATATAATGCCCTTTGTCTTGCTTCTTTTTTCCCCAGACCTGCTGGAGATGTGGTATTCATGCAAATCACAGCTGGTACATGTACACAGAACTTGGGAGAGTTCTGCTGAAAAGGAAGTGAATTAACTGGGAAGTGAGATCTTTGTAAATTATCTAGATTCATGACAGTGACTCGAGTAATTGAACTTTTTGACTGCAAGGCCGTTGACTATAGCTATTCAATAAAACCTCTGATAATCAACCAGAATTGGAAAAAAAATCAAGTGGTGAAAAGGACTTTTGAAATACTGATGTTGAAAGTCGGGTAGAGTCCTTTATGGAAAGGCAAGTAGATGATTAACTGAACAAAAGAACTACCTTGCATAGAGCCCTGTATTTCAGCACGGAGGGGAAAACTGACACATCAAATTTGTACAACAAAAGGAAAAGGTTTATCAACGTTTAAATGAATTATATAAAGACTACTGTTAATGCTTGGAAAAAAAAAAAAAAGAGACTAAAAAGGGCCAAGTTCAGCCAGATAAAGCATCCAGAGAAACTGAAAAGCAGTAGAAGGATGTTCAAAAAGACAGTTCTTTCTTCTGTTTGTAGATGTATATGAGGTATACTGAGATTTGTTTTTTTTATTCGTGATATTTTAGTATTATTTTCCATTAAAATAATGCTGCAAATATTTTACTGTATGTAATATCCTACAGAAAATGGTGTTAAATTTACCATTAGATACACTCAGAAAAGCATTATACTTAGAAAGGGAACGTAATCTCTATTTCTTCATTTCCTTTAACACAGGGGATCTGGGACTTGCAGATCATCTTCTATAACCATCTACAGCTTACAGCACTTACCCATTAAGCAGGAGATACAGCTTTTTTTCCTCTGGGACAATATTCATACTGCAAAGTTGTCTGTTCATAAAACTACATTCTCCTCTCGAACCACTATTGAATGTCAGATACAGAACACTGGCTGTGAGACAGAATCAGAATATCCAACCCTCCCATTTGCAAGCCCTAAGCACTTCAATACAGCCTTCCATCAGGGCTGTTCCCCCCAACCAGCCAGTACAGAAAATGGCTTCTGGACTAGGGTATTTTCTGGGGAGTGACAGGTCTGCATCTGTATTCCTAAGAATCGTTATGTGGAAACAAGTCTTTTTCTTTGTTGACAATTGCTTTTAAGTAGATTTATCACCATTTTACCTACCTTCTTAAAAATAAGAATAATAAATCCATCTGTAATTTCTTATACCTCAAACTATGGAACAAATGTCAGGCCTGACTGCCTGTTTGTGGTGGGTTGACCTTGGCTGGCCACCAGGTTCCCAAAAAACCACTATTATCGCTCTCCCTTCTTAGCATGACAGAGGGAGAAAATGATGAACAGTTCACAGGTCAAGATAAGGACAGAGAGATCATTTACCAGTTACCATCATGGGCAAACCAGGCTTGACTTGGGGAAAATAATGTAATTTATTGACAATTCTAATAGCGTAGGATAGCAAGAAATAAAAGTAAAAACTAAAACTCCTCTCCTCTCATCCCTCCCTGTTTCCCCAGGTTTGATTTCACTCCAAATTTATCCAATCCCTCCCTCCTAGTGACACAAGGGGATGTGGAATGAGGACTGTGATCAGTTCATCACATGTTGTCTCTGCTGCTCCTTCCTCCTCATGGGGAGGACTCCTCATACTCTTCCGCACTCTGCAGCCTGGGGTCCCTCCTACATGACATAATTTTCTTTGAACTTCTTCAGCGTCTTTTCCGCGGGCTGCAGTTCTTCATTAACTGCTCCAGGTGGGCCCGTTCCTGTACAGTCCTTCAGGAACAGACTACTCCAGTGTTGTTTTACCCTTTCTTAAATACGGTATCACAGGTACTACCAGCACTGCTCATTGGCTCAGCATTAACCAGCAGCGGGTCTCTCTGAGAGCCAGCTGGGATTGGCTCTGCATGACATGGGGGCAGCTTCTGGTATCTCCTCACGAAAGCTCCCCTGCAGCTCCCGTTTCAATCAAAACCTTGCCACATAAACCCAACACATTTTTAAGGACTATGCCTACTTTCTAGAACTTTCTTGAATTTGGGCTGCTGTAAGTACCAAGGCTCTTGGACTGGACAATAGTGCTGTTGGAGCAGATTCACAGATGCAGCAGCTAGGGTAATACTACGACTTCAAAGCAGACAGCCAAAATGTGACCAATCTTGGGAATTTCTGTTGAAAAAAAAAAAAGAATAAATCTTTTTAATATGACCCCTACAGTAAGGTACGGATTCTAGTTAAGTGGCAGAAAACGACCAATGAAACCTGCAATTACAGGACAAAGAAAGAGAACCATGCTGACTTACCTATACCTTTCCTGTGTATTGTTTCCCCTTCTTTCAGGCTTTCTCCCTTTTCTTCTCTCCTCTTTAACCCTAGCCCTGATCTCCCTCCTCTTTCACATTCAAGTCTTTTGCAGGTCACCAACAGTGCTCTGCAAAATGCCTTAAGCCTGAGGGACAGCAACAAACATTTGGACATCTCCCCTCTACTGGTTTCTCCACAGAAGCACACCTCAGTGTCCTCTTCATGTTTCTTGGCAATAGAGTATTTATTAAAAAGAAAAAACAAAAACAAACAGCTTGAAGACTAAATTAATTTTCTGTGGCATATAGATAGAAAAAGATGAGTACGTCATAAAGGTGATTGAAGAGTATGTAAGGTGATCAAGGCTCAGTAGTGCTTGAATGTTTCCAACCAGTTCTGCCCCATAAAGGAGAGTTGGTCCTTCACAAAACTTCATGGAAGGTGCATGACTTTAATACTGGGTGAAATCTATAAAATACTGTACATGCTTATCTAGGCTGCTACGGATTTCAGTAGCTAGCTGGACTTAAAAAGAAAATGATAAAATCATGTAAACATAGACTCTGAAAACAAAGCCATTCCTATTTTCAGAGATGAGTAGCTCATAATAAAGAGTTATATAGGAACCATTCTATGATCTTTTCTATGAACCTACTAAAGCAAAATTTGTACAGCTCAGTGAAGTACGAATAGAAACTTGTAGGGGAAAGCAAGGGCAGGAATGGATAACAAAATATATTTGGAGGAAAGAAAAAATGGGTGAAGGCTTTTCCTAACACCCCTTATCCAAACAGGCAAAAGCTGTTTTTGTGGAAAGGGAGGGCAAGGCAAGGAAAACAAAGCAAGGCAAGAGAAGATAAGGTAAAGAAAGCCAAGAATCACAGAATAGTTAGGGCTGGAAAGGACCTTAAGATCATCTAGTTCCACCCCCTCTGCCATGGGCAGGGACACCTCACACTAGATCATGTCACCCAAGGCTCTATCTAGCCTCGCCTTGAATACTGCCAGGGATGAAGCATTCACAACTTCTTTGGGCAATGTGTTCCAGTGCCTCACCACCCTCACAGTAAAGAACTTCTTCCTTATATCCAATCTAAAC
This sequence comes from Psittacus erithacus, assembly GCA_009867235.2. Taxonomy (NCBI): domain Eukaryota; kingdom Metazoa; phylum Chordata; class Aves; order Psittaciformes; family Psittacidae; genus Psittacus; species Psittacus erithacus. The sequence continues at coordinate 8,633 of WYDI02007945.1, read as the reverse complement.
TTCCCCTGTTTACGTTTTAACCCGTTACCTCTTGTTCTGTTGCTACAGTGCCTAATGAAGAGTCCATCCTCAGCACCCTTATAGGCCCCCTTCAGATACTGGAAGGCTGCTCTGAGGTCTCCATGCAGCCTTCTCTTCTCCAGGCTGAACAGCCCCAACTTTCTTAGCCTGTCATCATATGAGAGGCGCTCAAGCCCCAGTATCCTCAAGGAAAGGCAAGAAAAGGGGAAAGAATTTGTTTTACTTTGAATCTATGTTAGCAAAAATAACACAATTTAAATCCCAAATAGAAAAGACAGTTCCTGATCCATCTATTTTTGTTCATTTAAACACATTATCATCATCACAAATAGCTTTCAAAGAGCAAAGGTGACATACAGGTATTAAATAGACAATTGATTTTCATGGTGCACTACATTATCACCTTCTTACTAATAACTTAATTTTTTTTTAAATTATCCTTTTAAATGAGTCAAGATTTAGGCTGTGCTAAAGTAGCAGGATTTATTGTATCAAGGACCACAAAGGCGAGTTGTGTACTATTTCCAGTATTTTTCATTTTTGTTTTTTTGCTTTGTGCTGCTTTCAAATGTTTCTTTGTTTTGCATAGTTTTCTCATCATAAATAGGTACTTCCATTTTCAGCAGTCCCTTTCAGAAAAAATTATATACGCCACTCCACACCTGCGATGCTAGAAAACAAGAATATGGTTTTCAGAATGTATATTAAAAATGTGTTTTGCTTTAGTTGTGTATATATATATATATGTAAAAAACCAAACAACACAAAGCATACAAAAAAATCCAAGTCTTACTGTCTGCAGAAGATTCACAGCCTGCCTTGTCTGTGGGGGTGATGGAATACATTTCAGAATATTTGGGTTGTCAAGTGAATAGACAATACCTGAGAGAGCCCTTGAACGCCATGGCCTGCATTTTTAATGGAGCTGATTCCAGCCTAGGGTTTTCACCTCAAAACCATGATTATGTGTGAACAAGTCTATTTACTAGTGTAATGGAGGAAAAAAAAAAAAAGCTATCTTTGGCTAATGCTGTCTGCTAGTAGCAAGCTGTCCAAATTTTCTGATTGATCAATTTATTACCATCATTTTTCCTGGTACTAAATTTATATCATCAGTAGTTAAGCTAATGTGGAAAAACATGGACCTATCTTCTGTTCTTAAAGCAGTGACTGATCTGATCCAAGAAAGGCCTATTTACCTGTCAGCATCTCTACCGTAGGTGCTGCAGCATCTATAATGCACTTGCTCTTCCACTGCAAAATTATAGTGTTCCATTTTTCTTTCCCAGATGGTCACAACTACTGTGCTATACATAGTATTGGCTATTTTATTTCAAATGCCTCATCTTAAGTTGACTGACATTTCACTCCAAGGACATGGGAAAGAATATATGCTCTCCACTGCTTCAAAACCAAACCATTGGTAAACACCCCTGCTGTTAATATTCCAAAACTTAGACCTTAGCTTTTTTCTTTCCTGTGTGAGAAGCAAGCACGAGGAGGGATTGTATGTATTTTCTGATTAATATGGTTCAGGCTTGAGTAAAGTTGCCTAATACACATTTAACATGAGTCAGGAATAAAGCTATTGCTAATTCCCTTCATATTCTCTTACTATGGCAACCCAGCAAGATAGAGATGAAAAGAATTAAAAGAATCTTCTGCTGTTGTTCTACAAGTCTGCATACAGCCTGCTTTTGAATGCTTTGAATTAGAGCACCTTGACAGGTATTTGAAAACTTGGTGGGGAAAAAAAAACCAAAAAGACAAAAAACCTCAGAAAGTGAGGTTGTTGAATGAAAACTAACAAAAGCAGCTTTTACCACTCCTTTCCATCTACTGTCAGTCCTTTTTCACTCCTGCTCTCCTGTTCATTAATATTTTGGTATTTCGCATGTTGGTTACAGTAACTAAGTGTTAATTTGTTCTTTGGCATGTTACACAGAGATGAACCTGATTAATTAAAACAGGAAGCACCATCCCTGAAGCACCATGACTGGTGCATTGGTGTTGATGCCTCGGGTTCAGTATGTAATGAGACTCCTAGCTGCAGGCAAAGGAAGACTGCATGCTTTCCAATTTCTGGCATGGGACAGAATTAAGCATTAACTCTGTAGCAGACCCCTGCTTATCAGCAACCTTGTTATTACTACACCGACCCTGATGTGCATAAGCAATATTTTCATCCACTTCCCAAGAGATTTATCTAGCTGTTGAAGTAGAAAATGAATATTTTACAGTTCACTTGTCTGATCAATTACCTACAAGCTGCTGCAATATTTTATAGCCAGTGGGAGAGCTGTGTAGGTGATGATAGAGAAATCTAGAGGGAATCTGTTAGCCAACTACAAAAAGGGGACTAAAACTCTGAGTGAGCCATCAGAAACAGTCCTTTTGTTCATAAGGGTCGAGCCAGAAATTGCAGTGTAACCAATTAAAGTACATAAATGATAATCAGCAGATTGTGAATTCCAGAGCGGAAGAAATTTGATTGCTTGATTGTAGGATAATGAAGTGCAGAAGTGATTCAAAGCCAACCCCTTCTCAGTGAAACATCTCCCTCAGTACTTTATTTGCCATTTTTGTCTTTTAGATAATTGGAAGAAACGCTTTCTTAGAGACACTTTGGAAATTAAGTGAAGTCAAAGTTAAATTGTGTACACTTTCTAGACAAGACATTACTGATCATAATACACAAAGTTTCAACAATCTAAGTTCCCAGAGGTTTAGTTTAATAGAAAATTTTGTGCTGGCAATTCATTTCAAGAACATCATACATGACATCTTATAAGTCAGTGGAATCTCTCTTGACTGATTGCATATGAAGTATGTTTTCTCTCTAAAAAACTGTAAGGAATATTATTTTGTTATTTACAGAATGAGCAGTGACAAGTTTAAATTCTCATTTTAAAATGGTGAAAGTATAAAGAAGAAACCTGTAAGATTCACAGGGTAGTTTGTGTTTGTCTGTTTAAAATTCCTCCAGTTTGGCCCAAGAGCTTTAAACATATCTTCGTTCTTTAATTTACAGACAACCCTGTGAGGGAGATAAGTTTGTATTTGTAACAAGAAAATCAAATTTGATTTGTTTAGTGATAACAACAAATACCACTTAGATTAAAATGAGTTTCAGGCCTTCAAGTCTAAAGTAGAAATAAATCTGGGTTCAGTTAAAATTCAGATATAGCATTGAAAGTCTGGCCTTTTTTTGCTTATTCTACAACATCGTCAAGAAATAAACACTGTAAATATATCTTGCTGCCTGAGTACAGAATATTGGCCTCATATTATACACTTGATTAACTGCAGCTACTTTTAGGTTATACTGTGCTTTTATGTTTTGGGAGAATGTGTCTTTCCCACTGCAAGCTTTTGATAAAGCTCTTCTTTATTGTGCCTTTATCAGTGTTTATTAAATATGGAAAACCAGACTGAAGAATGTATTTGATTTTTCTGTAATAAGTTCCATTTTACTTGGACTTTGAACTGTAAGTATTCAAAATACAGAAAAAATAATATCTTTTTACATATATTAAACAATTTAAAGAGTGAAAAGGTACATTTATTAATACTATATTTCACTATTTTTTATTATCAAAAATTTACCTACATTACCTCAATGATACAGATTTTATCCAATGGGAAGAATGAAATAATCTTCTAATTCTATTACATGTCCATTATTAAAATGCCTTCTCTCCATTTTACTAAGTCTCCAAAACCTCATGCTTCAAAGATGAACATTAGTCTGCTGGCTCAAGGACACATGATAATCCACCACTGCAGAAGTTTAAAACCTTTTTCAAAAGCACATTACCTTTATTTCTAAAGCAAAACATCTAAGACAGGGCAAGACATTCTCCATGCACTACCTGTGTTTTGTAGTAGAACTGATCTAATACTTTGTTTCCATTATGTGTTTTAGTACCTCTAATACTGATAATGACCCAAGAGTAGCAATTATTTCAAGAGTTGTTAAAACTGGTCTCGAAACTCAATTTTAACACAAAGGACTTGTATCTTTAATTGCATTGGCACTATAACCAGTAACTATCTAGACAGAGCCTTGCAATAGTCAAAAGAAATGTAGGTTAAATTTATAGTGTTATTTAACCAATTAAACATTGAATTCTTATTCTATAACTCTGTTTTGTGGCTGTCTTTGTTGGAAGAGTGTGACATTGTATAAATGAAATTCTGCATAGGGTTCAGCCTAAGTCCTCCCTTCAGCTGCAAGGTGGGCACCAAAATTTAGTGAAGTCAGAATTGCCTTTTCCACAATCTCTGCTTTCCAGATCTGTTCAGCTCAGGCTGGCCAAGTGGGCTGCGGAAAGAGGGAATACTGCTCCATCCTGTTGCTCGGAGGAGATCATTAACAGGCTGCTAGCAGGAGGTCTAAATCTATGGTCCATCTCTCACCAGGCCTGTTTTTGCTTTTCCTGTGGCGAAATTTGGGTGTTAAATGGACAAGAAGACCAGCAAGGAGCACAAGGCCAGGCCTGCCCAGAGGACCAATTCCAGACAAACATGTAAACTGGGAGGAGGGCGCTGGGGGGTGGGGCTGAAGATGGGGGCGGATTCTAACCCCAAGTTTCATCTTTCATCGGTCTAACCACAGCAAAAATATACTTAACACTATCATATTGGGCCAAAACAAGAGAAACCTCATATCTTCTACATTTCAGAAAGAAATGCATTTTATATTTTTAGATGTAAAATGTACTTCATGCGTAGAAAGTAAAGTGTTTCCAAACTGGATTCCTTTGAAGTGTTAGCATCTGAGAAAAAATAAGATTAAAGGATATACTGTTATGTGGGTACTCAACATCACAGAGGGAAGTCAGTGGAATAGGACAATAAAAAAAATTAAAAAAGAAAAATAGAAAGAGATTTCTTAGAACCAGTCAACAGTATTTCCTACCTGATAGGTAAAAGAAAAGAGGGGGGGAAATAATGTCTTTCGGGACTGAATAGAGACTGGAAGTTACAAGCTTTACATAGGTTTAAAGAATCCTTTCCTATATTTTTTTAATGTTTCAGCTCAATATATACCTGAAGACATTTTTTGCTCTTGGTGAAAGTTCCTGTTAAAGGTGTAGAATATTACAGAACTTGGCTGTTGTTACTGGGCAGCTAATATGATGCTGCTATAATACATTAATTTTTTAGACTAGCAGTAGTCTGGACTAGTAGCTAAACCACATTATGAAACTTGATGGTTCTATAGACAGATCATACGCTACAAATTGAGTTGGCCCTCTCATTCCCAGGATCTACTTGCCTGATTCCTTTGTGTGTAATATTCAAAAGCAGCTGCTTCTGGACTGTGTATTAAAACTGAAACAAAAGCACTAAACTTTGTGGTTTCTCCTACTTGGTTGTAAATCCATGTCCACACACTCAGTGAGAGAAAAGTCTGTTTACCTTCTTTACCAGAAGTAAAAGCTTACCACACAGATATCTGTAAATGATTTAACAAAAAATTAAGTAGGCAACTGAAGAGATTTGCGAGCACATAAATGGTTTAACTGAAGTAAATAAACAATGTTTATTCACTATTGCAATAAAGGAATGAGGAGCACACAGTGGTTCCAGCAGCAATTTGAAAAGAGCAAATATAAACACCTTTCTCACATGACACCTAATGAAATTGTGGAAATTATTGCTACAGGCTGTTTTAGAGGCCAAAGTTTTAAAGATGAATTAGACAAATTCATGCAGGGTAGGTGATATCAATAACTATTAAGTACAATTGTCTGGATGCAACTAATGGCATGGGAAATTTTTAAACTACATACAGATTAAATAATATTCTGTGGAAAGGATCCTTCTCTACCCCTATCCTGCTTCTTTAGTGGCCACCACTAAAGATGAGATTCTGGGAGAGAGGATTTTGATGTAAGACCGTCATGTAGTTTTTAGAAATAAGAGATATGTAATGACAAACTTCTATTATTTCTTTAGAGTATTGTTAGAACTGCTGCTCTGAGCACACCTTTTTTCAGTATAGATTTGCACCTCTGGATCAGAGCCAGTTCTTAAAATTAATCCAATGTTCCTCTCCAGATCAAAAAAAAAAAAAATACATAATATTCACTTGACCTATAAAACAGGAAATAGAAATTAATCTGCAGTTGTGCTGCAGTAAAAAGCAATTTCCAGAAAGTTTTTTCTATAGATAATGTTTGGACCAAAGATATTGCATGGTGGTATCTTCATAGACGCCCCAACTATGGCTAAGGTACTCTTATAGGAACTGGGGTTCAAATGTCATCCTTTTTGGACTTCCCACTTCTTATTCTTCTCCAGTAGAAAGCTTAGTATGAGGATAGTAATAATAATTGCTATGCATCTGGCATTAAAACAATGAAAGCTGAGGTAAAATTACTTTGTTGAGGGAAATGGTTGTTGCAGCAATTGCATTGTTGCATACATTCTCTATATAACATTCATCCTTGTAAATTCATATCAGGAAAAATTCCTTTACCTGTCCCCAGTATCACAGGAAGCACAAGAAGAGCAATGCAGGAGGTAACCCTGCATCCTGTCCACAACAATAACAAGTGCTTAAGAAATACACACACAAAATATTAATTGGAGCTCATTTAGTCTAACTTCTAATAATTAATTATTTTTCTTAGACCATAACGGAAGAAAATTTAAAAAAAAAAAAAAAGAAAAGAAAGAAAAGTCAGCAATCCTGTATTTTTCTATGTCTTTACAGATTAATTGGATGGTAAGCTTTTGACATACTTATAAATACAGCTACACTGGAATCTTATTGAAAACAGTGATGCAGTTTGGAAGCAAATACTCTCAACATGCCTGCCTTTTAGGTTTTTATTTGATGAGTGGTTGAAATGAGCACAAACAAGGTTTCTGTTGGTGGAAACTTAACTGGAAGCTCAAGTCTAAATTTCTACCTAATGCACACCAAATGCTTCCCAAATCATAGAAAAGCTACAAGGGTGGAAAAAGTGATTGGCCATTTAAATTGCTTCAAATCAGCAATGTGGTCCAATAAATCAGGCAAAAATTTAGTACAACTTAACCCTTCTTCCCCAACCTGCATTAATATTGGGGTCTGTGCAGCCACTGATGCACTGATTTGCTTCTTATGCATTGTACTTAAATACTTGTATATAGTACTGTAAATACTTGGGATAATTTGACTGATACTAGTCATTTGTATGCTTTCATTATCGCTATAATTTTTACAAGTACAATATAAAATTGGTTTTGCAATCAACATAGTATTATTTCTAAAAGCTTTACCCTAGAATCTTGAACAGTATACTGTGGGACAAATGATAGTTCTGTCTCTCAAGTCAGCTCAGCACCAGTTGGTGTTTTCACCAGAGCTTTATCCAGGTTTGCTATCACAGAATTCATAAGTGCTGTCTCCAAGTCTAATGGCTGAATCCAGCTGCTGCTAAGCACGTACCCGATGAAACTTCAGACTCCCTGGCATACTCTCAGTTTCCAGTTCCCATTCAGATTACCATGTCTGATTGTGCATATATATATCTAATAAGCATATGCAGGTGTTTTAGATACCTTAAAGGACCTCAGACTGCCCTTAGATATTAATCTTCTAAATTAATTCAATTAATACCACACTTCCATGAGACAGTCAATATGGATTTATAGTACCAAAACGTTTCGTGCCATGAGTATATGACATACAGCACTGGCATAATCCCATTGTCTGCCATTTCACAGTCATTCAGGGAAAAAAATGTTGAGGTCCTAGCACACTCTGCTTTGGATCAGGTATGATCCAGTCACTAGATTTTATCTGTCTTCTCATAAACACAAAGCTTGCATAAGTACTGCTTTGTATATTCTGGTTAATTTTACAGAATTGAGATTGCATGCTCATACCTTTTCTGGATTAGCTGTTCATGGATTTTTATTTTGTATTCCACACAGTCAACATTACAAATCATCACAGAGTCATAGAATCATTTGAGTTGGAAGAGATCTTGAAAATCATTGACTCCAACTGTTAATCTAACACTGCCAAATCCACCACTAAACTATGTATCTAGGCACCACATCAACATGTCTTTTAAATACCTCCAGGGATTGCGATTCAACCCCTCCTTGTTCCAGTGCTTGACAACCCTTTCAGTAAAGAATTTTTTTTCCTAATATCCAGTCTAAACCTTCCCCGGCACTACTTGAGGCCATTTCGTCTTCTCCTATCACTATATACTTGGCAGAAGAAACCTCACTACAATCTCCTTTCAGGTAGCTGTAGAGAGCGATAAGGTTCTCCTTAGCCTCCTTTTCTCCAGGCTAAAACAATCCCACTTCCCTCATTCATTCCCCATCAGACTTGTGCTCTAGACCCTTCACCAGAACTTCACATTCAGTTTCACCATCACGGAACCTTATTTTCAAGAAAAATACATCCCACTTTGACCATACTTGTCGTCTTAGTGAAAAGATTACGTTCCTCATTCTCTCAAAATATCCTAGTGTCCTGGATTCAGCAGTAGCAGTCATTTTTTCTCCTTCTTAATAGCTGGGGCAGCACTGTGTTTCTAACTTTCAGTCTGGGAACAGTGCTGATAATACCGATGTTTGTAGCTACTGCTTAGAATGTT
>WYDI02007944.1:36216-48614 GCA_009867235.2 Psittacus erithacus | reverse complement strand
CCAGGTTGGACACAGGGGCTTGGAGCAAGCTGCTCTAGTGGAAGGTGTCCCTGCCCGTGGCAGGGGGTTGGAAGTGGGTGAGATTTAAGGTCCCTTCCAACACAAACCATTCTATGTTGCTGTGATTCTATGACACCCCCAAGTGCACGGTCCCTCCCAGGCTCCTCTGGGAGGAAATTCACCTCCCCCTGCCCAGCATTGGGGTGGCTGTGTTGCTCGTCCCACCCTGCCCATGGTGTCAGGCCCCACTCCATGCCCAGCCTGTGCTGGGCTTGGCGTGAGCTGAGCTTTCCTGTGCTGCCGGCCTGGCGCTGGGTTTTCTCACCATCTCCGCTGCCCTGGGATGCAGTTGCCATGGCAATCCGTGAGCCGAGGGCCTGTACCACTGGTTACAGTGGAGGATAACACTCCCAGCTCCTTCCCCACCTGTGATGTGATGGACAACTCTGTGCATCCCTGGGGCTGGAGGAGAAGCCCACGGGGTTCTGCACTGCTGCAGCACTTTTGTCACTCAGCTATTTCACATTCAGACTCTGGCCAGCTGTGAATCTGAGTCTGCAAGGCTGAAATGCAGGGGGAGCGGAGGATGGTCATTCCTGCTTCCCAGAACTGTTATTGAGATATTATCTGACAACACTGCAAAAGAAATAACCCTGTGCTAGCTGTGTGTTGAAAGTGTTTCTGAACCCATTATATAATTGCTCTCCGTCATTAAGAAGGATCAAAGTTAGCCTGAACCATTTGAATATGTGTCTGGAGATGTAGCCCATAAGCTCTGTCTCATAACAGGCATTTAATAGTTAGGTGATTAATATGAAAGTGCTTCTTCCTTCAAATATCAATATTAACTTGAACTTTGCCTTAAGTAGGCTTGAGCCTATGTTTGAAAAAGTATATTGGTTAATGTGTTAAATAAAAATCAGTCCTTCCCTACTGTAATCTTTCTGCTATATTCCTTCTCTTTGACTCCTTTTCATTTCGGTCCCTCAAGTAATGATCCAAGACCATTTCTCTGCACACGATCATACAAAGGAAACTGTAAGTCACCCGCAGCCTGCGAAGCTGAATTTCCAATTCCGGAGGCAGCAGAGCAAACAGTGGGCTAAGAACACATAGGCTGGAGTAGTCTGACATGAATGATTAACAGAGCTGGTTCATCAACAAATACTCATGGATCAAAGAGAAGACTGCAAATATTTCATAAGAAGAGGAAGGGCTAAATGAATCGAATGAAGTGTTTGCTAGGACTTACTTGGCTGCCTGTAACTAGAAGGCTGCATTTCTGTAGCCCAGTGTGCCTTTTCTGTTTCCTTTTCCTTTCAGCAACCTGAGGATCCTGGCTGTGTGCTGCTGATTGCTTGGTGTGATACATTTCTCTGTACCAGTGGGCTGTTATTAATGAACTGCCAAACCTGAAAAAACTAATGGAGCCAAGTATATCTGAGTAGCTAAAGAGCTCCTTTTAATTTGCCATAGGTCTACACTTTGTTTGCGAGAGCAAACTTCAAGACCCTTGCTCTCCATCACAGGCTGTGGCCAAGAAATGTGATGCTGCAGCAGAGAATCAGGGTGAAATTCAGCAAACAAGAGATCAAGAAAAGTTTTGCCCATTTCAAGCCTATCTTTGAAGTGGGTAAAACTAATCCCTTCTGCATCTGCCCTGGCTCCAGAGGGATGGCTGCAGGGCTGGATTGAGGTCTCAGTGGTTACGACAGGATTCAGCACAGGGAGGAATGGCAGCAGCAGCAAAGGGCTGGCGCCTCTCTGGGCTCGGGGCTCAGCACTGGCAGCAGCTTGTGGGAGAACATGCGCTGCATCTCCGGATAAATGCTGCAGGATGTAAACACAACAGTCCCTATTTCTGAGGAGTCCCCACTGATGGAGAAGGACAGGATGGGTCATGCAGCCTTTCAGGAGTGTTTTAGGAGATTATCCAGGCTGCCAAACTGTATATCAGCTTAATCTGGGAGGGAAACAGGGCTCTCTGCTCTAACAATGAGTGGAAAAAAGAAGATAATGTTATTCCACTTCCCTGGATGCTTCTGCAGCAAAGCAAGGAGGAGTACAGCTGGGGAAGGGTCACCCCAAGCATCTCCCTGCTGCTGCACCAGGGTGGTCCTGGTCTTAGCAACAAGGGCAAGGTAAGCTCCATTCTACCCCATTTGATACAGGACAATAGATCCACATTCTTGATCCAGATTCCCTCCAATTCTGAGGGTACTGAGGTGGTTGGTAGTGTTTTGCTCAAGTGCAGGGTCTTTGGGGAAAGCTTTTCTCCTTACAGGGACCTGGGGATGTAGAAAGGCAGCTGCAGGCAAAGGCAGCCCAGTGAGACCTTGCTGGGGCCATACCTTGCCCAAGGGGCTGTCACAGCGCACTAAGAATCCCTTAATCCTAGATTAGCCATGGACACGGTTCACATACTAAGGAGACAATGACCATACTGGAGATGTTTTCTGCTTGCATGGCTACAGCATGGCTTCAAATGGTGGGTGCCTGGCGGGGTGGGAGGTGGTGTGATCCCTTTCAAAAGGGGTAGGATGTTTATCCAGGTTCATTAGAGTAAAGAATACAAGGAGCAGCTGCCTTAAGCTTGAAGCTGCTGAGCATTGGGCAGCCTGGCATGTGCAAGAGCTGTGATTCCAGCAGGTCCAGGGCATTCTGGGACAAAACCAGACAGGCTGGGTATAAACCAGTCTGGTGAAGCCTTACTGGGGATGTGGGATCCCCAGAGCATGAGAAATCACATGGCTGAAATGCAAAGGCAGAAGATACAAATCCTTTGCCAGAGGAGTATGAGATGGGAGTCAAATGGTTGACTCCCCTGTCTGGAGGAGAAACTCCACAGGTCTGGGTACCTCTCCTTAAGCAGGGTGCAGCACACACAGTGGCTATGTTGAGACCTTTATCACTCACAGGGTTCAACGTGGCAGAGGACCTGACCTTTCAAACCCAAGAGGGTACAAGAGTTTGGAGAGCTTCCCCAGAGAGGGGCTTCTGCACCCGGGATGTGCCAGATGAATCCTGCTCCTTCCAGCCTGGCCTGGCGTCCAGCCATTACATGTATGCGGACACGATAGACTGCCTGGAGGAAGAGAGAAATGTGCCCTGGGTGCTGTTTGGCACACTGCTACTGAGAGCGTGAGTACAGTAATTGAACCATGTCAATAATATACCAACAGAGCATTTCTAGCAGAAAATGGCATTTAAATGGCATTTTGTTGTAATAAAGAATTTCCATGGGAATACATTGATTTCAAGGAAATTTAATTTTGGGGGAAAAAAAAAAAAAAGAAGACATTTTGTAAGCTTTGAAATCTCGAGCACCTCTATTGCAGTAAATACATCATGTGTTACTCTACAATTGACTTTATTTCTCAGCTTATTCAACATCATGTAGTTATGCAATTTGATTGAAGTAGTTAGCTAATACTCACACTTGACTTTCAGCAGCTTTTCCAACATGGAGGGAACTTGCAAGAGAGCCAGGTATTTCGAGCAGCATTCATTTTACATGCAAACACATCGCTGTAAGTGACACTTTGCTTGAGATGAGTACTGGTGGAGCAGGAGATACTGATGTCACCAGACTTCCCCAGGCAACGCGCTGCCCGAAGTCTCAGTCTTTGCTTTCTCTGAACATAAGGCTGCAAAGTGCTGCCTTGGCCACCCTTGGCTTTCTGCTGATTGCTTCTGACTATATCTGCCGTGCCTGCCCACCCTCAGCCAGGCAGGCCCATGCACCTCTCTAACAAAGCAACATCCTTTCAGCTCTTTCATGCACATAGCTCAGCTCCTAATTAGTCCTGCATGCGGCCCCTGCTTTGGGCAATAGCTCCTGTTGGTTGCATAAGAGAAATTAATTCCTTGCCTGCTCGCTGTGACTGAAGGATGGCAGCAACACCCAGCTTTTGCAGTGCTCTCCCCAACCGCTTTCGGAGCAAGAGGCTCCTTGTACCACTGCGTGCTTCAGTCTGCAGCCCCCAGCCTGCTCCCAATTGCAGGGGTCCAGATGCTTGCAGGGATTGATCAAGCCTTTATCCCCCCTCAGCTAAAACCAGCCTGCTACACTCACAGCTGGGATAACGAAGTGCACAACCACTGTCCTTCTGGATGCTCACCCGAGTTTTCTAGGGAGATATAAGCAAGTCATTGCTGTGCATAAACACATTAGCAAGGCGTTTCATCCACCCAAGATGGAGACAGACCAGCTCCATTCTGAAAGGCTCATCTGAAGAAAGCAGACAGAGACTGTGGTTTTTAAACCGCCTGAGTCCCGCTAGACCATGAGAAAGGGCAGCCAACGTATCTTGGTCATCAGGATTAAAATAAGGGGATTATTGCACCTGCTGAAGTCTCGCTGAACTTCAAAGGCTCATGGCACATCATATTTTTAAACATGTCCCAGAGTAATTAAGCAAAGGAACTTTAAAAGAAAGGCATTTTGTCAGTCTGAGGAGCTCCCTTGAGGGCTCCCTTGCTGTGGAGAAGGTTAGCCTGATTGTGGCTGGAAGACGGGCATTTTACAAGCTCCCTGCTTCAGCCACATCCTAGCTGCACCGCTGCCTGTCAGGGCCAGGCTCCAAGTCCTGGAAAAGCCCCTGGAGCAGCTGATGAACCCACCATCCTTGATAGGAGAGTTAGGCTCCTGCTGCAGCTTGAACCCTCCTCCTGCAAAGGGCCTTATCACAGCTCTCCGGCCACTGTGGCAGTGTTTGGGTGAGGAAGGGGGCCAGGATTCATGCAGGGCTGTCAGATGATGGAGGGATGCCTCTGGAGCTCAGCGCTGCTAAGTCTTGCGTACATCTGTGTCATGTCTCTGCATGGAGCTAATAGCTATGTGCAGCATCCCTCTGCTGAAAGGGGCAGGAGCAGTTCCTTGTGATGGACGTGAGTCACAAGCACATTAGGAAAACCCTGGAGATCAGGATGAGTTCCCTGTTACTTATGATGCTGTCCCTGGTGCTGGTGGCATTGTCAGAACTGCTAAGACCTCTGCCCAGCCAGAGTTCTCTCCAATCTAGCACTGAGATTCAGTCCTAGGCTGAGAAAACAGCTTTTCTGGATGATTTCTGATTTTGAGCATTGAATCAGGTAGAAGTGGCATCCTGCTGAGCTTTCGGTGACTCACTGCCACCCACTTCTCAAGGAAAAGGAATGTTAGGTCTTTAACAAGCAAGCTGAACACTGGAAATTGCTCATGGAGTATTGATTGGTGTCCAGACTGCAGGGAGAAGGGATTTTCAGTCATTATCTGGAAGATGTCGAGGTTGCGAGTCTGATCTTAAAAATGTACAAAAATAGACATTATTCCTCTTGGTTTGTTGGGGGGTTTATTTCCTTTGCATTGAATTCTTGGTTAACATTTACAGGAGTCAAACCTGGATGCTGCTGCAGAGAGGGAGGTAGAAAAACTCAGAGCAGCAGCACTACACAAAGAGCACGTGGCCAGAGAAACAGCTGGGGAGCAGAAAGACCGGCACTTATTTTATCCTATACGGTCCAAATGGCATGTGCCAGTGCAAGCAGATAAGGGGTGTCCTTTCCTGACTCTAGACCCAGTAAAAGCAGACTGGCGCAACTGGTATCCCATGGAGCAAGCAATCCCTCCCACAGGGGTAAGTCACAGACAGCTCCTGCCTGGCTCGCTCCAATTAGACAAGAAGAATGTGAGGAAATGAAAGGAGCTGTGAACTTCTCTGCTCTGCTCCCAGGATGGTTGGGTTTGAATCGATCTGGCTGCAGAGCCCGCACTACAACCTGCACATCTTCACTTAATGTTTTACACAGGGCTCTGACCAGCACCCCAAAGGCCATGGACCCCTGACCATGTGAGTGACGGGGGGACTGTCAGCGTCAGAGGGAGGAGGTGAGCACTCCACTGACACTGGAGCACTGGCAGCTCCCAGGTAAGTGTTCCATTCCCAGTGCCTGTTGGCAAAGGTGAGTATTTCCAGCCATGCATTTCCATCTCTGCCCGGTCATTGTGCTTGACAAACACCAGGTTTAATTCTGTTTCAAATTTCTACCGGCAGCCTGCTCAGGTATAGGCTGGTGGCTGAGATTTTAACCCAGAGATTATGCTTTGTGTGACTAAGTCTGGAAGCACAGGGATGCAGAGCCTTGTGAGAAGTGCCTGGTCTTCAGGAAAAACCTAAATTGGCCACAATTAACAGGAAATTTCCAATCCCATAGCCAGCAGCTTTTGAGATCCCAGTGTTTCCTTGCAATCTGAGTAAGGAAGTTTAGGCAGAGACAGCTTTCCCCTGCCTCCAACCCACCCTGCATGGTTTCAGCATCTCTTCAGAGCTCTCCAGCTCTGACTGCTCCCTGTGTCACCTGGGTCAGCCCGAACAGCCATGGAGGCTATTGGCAGTGATGGGGTGCACCTACCCCTTGGAGGCTCAGAGCAGCTTTCCTGCTGCAGTCCTCACTTCCTCACAGCATCCTCAGAACGTCCAAGCTCTTTGAATCTCCTTGAGCCCCAGCCTGCAGGTCCCACACCTCAGCTGGTGCTGCTGAGTGTTTCTCTCCAAACACCCACTTCTCCATCCTGCAGGAGGGACTGGGGGTTGCTGACTCTCATGGCTCTTCACACGTACCCCTGGGCTTCCATCTAAACATGCCATTTCCCCAAACCATCACAGGCTGCTCTGGGTGGCAATGTGGTTTCTAATTCTCAGCACTACCATGCAGATCGCTGCTCATGCCTCAGGGCAGGAGGATTTGCCTGCTCTGCAGTTAGCAAAGCCTTGATAGCACAGAGCAAACACAGCCATGATGGTCATGGTATTTCTGCAGTGCCCAAGCTCCCTTCCCAAGGGGCACCCGGGCATTTTGGCTCCTTATGAGCCAGGAAAATCTCCTTTGGATGAATAGAGAGATGGAGAACGTGGAAGCAGGCTGTGCAAACCCCTCCCTCCCCAGCCTCACTGCTCATCACCCTGCCAGGGCAGCCTTCAGTGTAATACCAATAACCCTTTACTATAAAGAGAAATAACTACAGTATAAATGTACCAATTCCTCCCCTGCACGCGCACACACACCCGCTCACACCCGCTCCCACGATCGATCTCTGTTTAATTAAATACTGGCAATGACTGTCACGTGGGGGCAATTCTGCTGACTTGGGCACTTTGGGATTTTTATGCATCTATTTCTGCTTTGCTTTTCCATTAACTTATTTTTCCCTTTGTAATAAGGGGTTGTCAGTGTAATTTATACAGCCGTGCAGGAAGCACGGGCAGCCCGGGGAGCCATTCACAGCTTGCCAGGGATAAACACAATTACACATTTTTAAATGTCAGACTTCAGGAGAAGAAATGAAAAAGGTAAACTATATAAATCTTAGAGAGAGAGAGAGAGCTGCTCTCTCTTTAAGGAACAGCTTCCCAGCCAAGCCACCATGTCCCTACATCTATAGCACAGGTATAGCCCTCTGCATCTCTGGGATGCAGAGGCACGAAAGGCAACAAGAAATATAGAGAAAGTAACAGTAGAACTTGTGTTTCTCACATTGCTGCTTAAAAGCATCATGCCCTGGTCTGTGTTCGCACAGCCTGTCCCCTCCTCGTGCATAGGAGGCCAGGTTGCACAGGGGAAAGCCTGCTCTGCTCCCTACTCATTTCACAGTCAGCTGCTTTGATCTCATATGTGATTAAAAGCGGAGAGTTCAGATGGATTAAATGAGAGCCACTTACATAATCTGTTTAAAATTCCAATAGCACATGCCCAGAGAAGAGCAGAGCAGTCACCAGCTCCTGCTTGTTCTGTGAGCTAGGTGAGAGCTTTAGTACTGCTTCCCTACTCCTGGAGGACTTGGGGCAGCATAGAATATAACCTGTAAGAAATAACAATCTTGCCATTAAGAACCATAACAGATACCTACCAGAATGTGAAATAAAGCATGGGGTGGGGACGAGGGGCATATAAAGCCCAGGCCCTGCTAATGAGCAGTTGTTTGAGCTCATAAAAGCTGATGGCATGATGGGGGTCTGGTGTTTTGAGAGGGTGGGTGTTGTTGTGGTCTTGAAGGGTTTCCTAGAGGTTGTTGGCTGGGGAAGGAGTAGGGGGTAAATGTTGGATGGGAGGAAGTATTGGGTTAGCAGGGTCTCCTTATCTGACTTCTCCTAAGCTTATAGCTTATGCCTGGAGGAAGAAATGAGGAGTGAGGAAAGCCCTTCAAGTAAGGGGATGGAGCTGAATTCCTTTGGAGAGTGCTTACATGGGTAGGAGAGAAGCTGGAGTCTCTCATTGCCGGTATGACAGATTATAGAATAGTTTGAGTTGAAAAGGACCTGAAGTGTTATCTGCAAACTCTTCTAAAGGTGAAAGGAGCTTGTCCCACCATTATGGAGGCTTGATAGGCTTAGGCTGTAGAGGAGGGCAGTACAGCTGGGACTCCAGAAAGATACTATTTTATCACATGAGTATTTTTCCTGCAGGTCTGGGAGGATGCTGCAGCAAAATAAGGTAAGGAGATGGCAAAGAAGCATCTCTTGATTCAAGGAAAAGGAGGAAATCATGAGAACACAATATGCTGGATGGCTCACTTCAGTGCTTGGATGGCACTGCTAGTGGAAAGCTGCCAAAGCTGGCACGGTCACTGTTGAAAGATTGTTGGGTGGTTATGGAAGTGAGAGCTATTTCAAGGAACTGGATGGGGGCCTGGAGGGATAGGGTGATGTAGGAGATCAGATCTGGGGCTGGTAGTGATAACTGGTAAAGCCAGCGCATGCTGGACCTGGAGTGACCAGGACCATCAAAAGGAGGATGTACTCAGCCCTAGTAGAAATGTGTCTGAGGTTGAAGGATGGACCTTGGACGCCAGGGACAGATATCTACTCACGTGCAAGCACAGAGTAGCCAGGATCTGTAAGATGAAGGTGTGAGCAGGGAGTGCTGGTGATGGGTAACAGCATAGAGAGGTGACATCCAAGGTCCTGTGTGTAAGGCCACTATAGGAAACTAGGTGCAGCTCTCTGAAGAAGGGAGGAGGTTCCTTACTTGGTGGCATGGTGTTGTACAGAACTCTTTACAGCCAGAAGCTGGACTGGAGAATAGAGTACATGGCAAATTAATAGGTGAGGTGCCTTTTTGGTCTTGCTGAAAGCTGTGAAACCTTTTCATAGGAATGCTGTTAGGAGTATCTCATATCCATTTGAACTTGATGTTCACTGGTGTGTAGGATTGTATTGACCTCAGGAGCATAAAGTTCTGATCTCTAACCTGGCTTTGGAAAATGGCATGCCAAGGGCACTTCAACTGCTGCTGTTACATCCATGTAATATTAATCTAAGTTGCGATTTCCAGAATAGTGTTTCTCCACTGAGACCAGGCTAATGAGTGTCTCGGAGCCTATATGGCATCCAAGTGTTTCAAAGTGTAAGGGCCATGAAGGGATAAATAGGGCATCTCCTGTGAGCTGGCTGTAAATCATTAATTTGATGGCTTTGTGCAATGGCAGGAAGATGAAACAGGACTGCAGCAACATTTACCCAGTGAACTCAACTTATTTACTAAGTGATAAAGGGTTCAACATAGTCTCTTATGCAGCCAAACTTCAATCTAAATACTAGTTATGCATAGGACAGCTCATGCTTAAGCAAAGGCAGCTGTGAATGGCACCCAGCCCTTTGCAGGTACTACTGAGAAGATGCACTGAGGGTGAGAGCACATTGTCTTCACAGAGGGTGACAAGAGGGCTCTCCAGGGAATGGAAGAGCCTTTCTGAGGTGCCAAGAAATGAGGCAAGACTTGGAGGCATGGGACTTCTTATAACAGAGGCTGGTATGATAACTAAGCTCTGGTGGGGATTTTAAAGTCAGTCTCTGAAGGTGTTTAAAGTGTCATGGAAAGTCTAGCTGTTCTTGTTCCAGGTGGACTATTTACAAGCCTTGATAATGACCTAGCAGATGCTTATCTCCCTTTCAGGATAGCAGGAGGTTTAAGGTGTTGTTTGCATAGCAATGAGAACTTGTCTGGCGATGAGGCTGATGGAAATGAGACCTCTACCATCAGACAGCACAACAACAATCCTCCCTAGAGAGGCCTTGAGGTTCAAGAGCAGGGAGGACTGGTGGAGGCAGCTTTTCCCACACTGCTTAAAGACTGGCAGTGTGTTATATAGACCAGCTTGTCAGCTGGGGAATGAGTGGCATCCAGGGCTGCGTTGAGGTGACAGTGGTCACCGCTGGGTGAGATCTGGCTGGCTTCCAAAGCATGCAGTGTCTGTATCTGGTGCACTTTACCAGGGCTGTCTGAGTACAAGTGGAAGTGGAGGGGAATCAGAGGGGAGGTATTTAAATGGTGTTAGGGCACACTGGGGTCCTTGAAAACTAAAGAGCTGCATTCTGAAGTGAACTGCTGTGGGTGCTTCCCATCCTTACTGTTGCAGATGCTCTTTGCCTCCAACAAAACCTGATGGTGTCCCTTGAGCCTGTTCAGCTAAAAATGCTGAATATGAGGCCAGCACAGAGCTTTTTAAGCAGAGCTGAGAAGTGGTATAAGGAATGCAAGCCAGGACAGTGGCTCTTAGGGAAAACTGAGTTGGCCATCACAGAGATGAAACGTTTTCTCTGGCTGTTCAGTGTTGCCTGAGCAGCCAGCTATGCACTCCTGAATGCCTCTCCAGGTACAAGCACCTCTTGAGCTGGATGCTTTTCATGAGGCTGCTGTTCACCCTGTGAACAGGAGTCTGCTGCTCAGCTTTCAGAGAAAACTCCCTGATCATTGTGTTTAGGGCCCTGCTAGCAAAGAAGAAAGTGATGGAGGATCACAGCAAAGAGCAGAGTGTCATTAATGAACAAACAAAGCAGCAGCTATGACCAGAGAAAATGCGCTGGTCCCAGACAGCTGAGGTTTCTAGACAGAGTTTACTGGAGCAGGAAGCAAGGAGTCTGTTTACAGAGCTAATGTGAGGATGAAAGGGAGAAAATGGAACTAGAGCTTTGATGGTGTTGCTTGAGGAAAAAGATGAGGAAACAATGCTGGCAGAAATATTTGAAACGCAGACAGCTGGTAGTGCAGTCATCATAGCTGGACATAGAGCAAATGAGACTGCAGAGACGCTTGCAATTGGCTTTTCTGTTTGAAAAGTCTGGCATCTGTGTAAACACAGGCGGCTTCACAGTCACTTGGTGTCTCCATTGGACTTGACTCTAGCTACAGTGAGCAAAGCCACAGCTAGCCTTAGAGAATAATGTGCAAAGCAAGAGAGCGGAGCTGTCCAGGGAAGGATTAAAACCACTGCATCACCAAGGCCAGGCAAGCACGCTGGGTTGGAAATGCAGATGTTGTCTACTGGGTGCAGGGGAAGGAGAAAGCTCACAAAGTGGTCAAATGCACAGCTTGTGTGGTGGAACAGAGTGACCTGGGAAGGGAAAACCTCAGGCCCTGTTACCTCAGCAGCCCCAGCAAGTGGAGGGGCTGAAAAGCTGCCTGCTGTGTGATGCTGTGCCAGACTCTCTGAAGGTCAGTAACTGGGCTTCCCTCAGACTAAACCTCAACACTGTTGATTCCCTTCCCTGATTTGGGCTTGTCAGATGGTTTCATTGGAATGAGTTGCTTTATCTTTCTCCTTTACCAGTAGCATGTCAGAAAGCACTCTTGCTCAAGTGACTGACCATTGGCTTGGGCTGGTAGGAAGTAAACCAGTCTGACATCTGCTTTAGAACTAAGGAAGCTGTCAGTTACGCCAAGAAAGATATTCCTCCATTTAGCTCCTCTGTAGCTGTCAAATACATTTAACTTTCTGTGTTTTTTCATCTGGAATCCCAAGAAAAACCTCAAGTGCATCCTGGTTGTTGGAGGTTTTCCCTCTTCCAGTGCCTGTGCTTCAGTTAAAATGACAGAAGACATAGCAGTTTAAAAGGTGCTTGTTTTGTGACTGATGCGACTCGAGAATCATGAGCAGCAATATTAGACTGGGGAAGGTAATCGATAGTTGAGATGATACCAAAATACATTCTGAATTCAACAGGCAAATGCAGGCAGTCCTTTCAAAGCCTCAGAGATTTCACTGCTTATCCCTAACCAGGAGAAGTGGGGAATAATTTTGTCTAAACTCATTCTGGGTGCAACTGAGCCCTCACCACCTAAACACAATAAATGCCTCTGGTTTGATCAGGAAAGGTCTTTATGTGCTTACGCATGCTGTGTCTCTGAAGAAAAGCAAAGGAGTGGTGTCTGGAGGCTCCCCTCAGGTCTTTTATGGAGATGTTACATGTACATAAGGCTGATCTCTGCCCCAGAGGCCTTCAGACGTCCTTTAGAAACTGTGCCTGCTTGTGTGCCTGTCAGGATGATTGACTTCTCAGGGCACCTCATGTCCTGGTGTGCGTCTCTGTGATGTGTGCTGCACTTGTTTGGCTGCTTCCTCGTGGTGCTTTCCAAGGGTT
>WYDI02007944.1:0-26892 GCA_009867235.2 Psittacus erithacus | reverse complement strand
CCCAAGTCCTTCTCTGCAGGGCTGCTCTGAATCTCTTCTCTGCCCAACCTGTACCTGTGCCTGGGATTGCTCCCACCCAGGTGTAGGACCCTGCAAGATCTCAAAGATGTGAAGGCTTTGGATACTGGTAAGATCATCACTCTGAGAAGATTATGTGCTTCCTTTCCAGCTGGGGCTGAGGGATATAATTGCGCTGGTCTGCCAAACTGAAATGAAAAATGCCGCCATATCTACCCATCAAAAATATCGCAAGCTTATCACTTATTAATTTGCTGTGGGAGCTGTACCCTGAAATGTGAATACAATTCTGAATGAGATTGTTTGAGGTAATTCACACGTTCTGATTTGAAATATTTTACGTTTTTGTTTAAATGTGTTGTTGCTGGGCAGGATGACAGTTTGAAGCTGATACCTCATTTTAGATTTTACAGATCTTGTTAGTGTGAAAATGAATGAAACCTAAGAGTGTAATGTTGCATATTATTCAATTATTAGCTTTCAGCTGGGTCCAGAGCACTTCTCTAGCACTAATTCTGGGATGGAGTATCAGGAGGTAGCAACAAGGACTCAGAGGAACCAGAGAGCAAAACTATTGCAAGCAAGATACTGACCTTGCAAAGGATACTTTCTTGAGTATTAAATGGTGTAAGCCCCAGGGCCCGGTCTAGGGTTTGCAAAGTAAATGCAGTTTCCATTGACTTCAGTGTGGGTTTGACTCTCAAGCTTGCTGCTGAGGAAGAGCCTGGTCCAGGGGAGGTCTCCCCAGAGCACAGCAGAGGGGGAGAATCCCCTCCCTCAACTGCTGCTCGTACTCTGGGAGGGCAGCCCAGCACAAGGGGGGTTCTGGGCTCAAACGCACACTGAAGCTGGGTCTTGAGGAGCTTCTCATTCACCAACATCCTCAAGTCCTTCTCCTTAGTTCTTCTTAGTTCTTCCCCTTAGTT
The DNA here is from genome assembly GCA_009867235.2 of Psittacus erithacus. Classification (NCBI taxonomy): domain Eukaryota; kingdom Metazoa; phylum Chordata; class Aves; order Psittaciformes; family Psittacidae; genus Psittacus; species Psittacus erithacus. Next base: position 25,948 of record WYDI02007944.1, on the reverse strand, counting down.
CTTCTCCTTAGCTCTCAATTCAGTCTCTGTCTATACACAGCCAAGTAGCAGCCTGACGAGCTCAAAAGAAAGTTTTCCTTTCCATTGGGTAGGAAATTAATGGAATGAGACTCTAAACCCATTGATGCCACATGCGCGCATAGCCCCTGGTCATGGCCAGTCATGGAGGTGTTGTCAGGAGGGAAACTGGTTTGTGGCTCTGTATTTCAAGATGCAGACTTCTGCTTTTATATCAGCTCATGCCACCCTCTTGGTGTTTCTCCTGGGGCTGGTGAGGGTGTTTATTGGTGCTGGGTGCGTCTCCCCTGCCCCTGCACCCATCACAGCCCACCTCTTGCCTATGGAGGGACCCTCTCCATGTAGATGTGGAGGTTCAGAAGCACCAGCTCCAGCAGTGACTTAGCAAGGACAGCAGCAGTACATGTGCATGTGTGGTTCAGGTTTGGGGCAGTGAAAGGGTGGTTGGTTGTTTTTATTTAATGATTTCTTTTTTGACTCTATTTTCTTGTTCACAATCATCCTTTACCTGAAGGAGGCTGTTTGTCACTGGATAGCCCTTATGATGCTCCCCGAGGAACCACAACTGCAGGCAGTGGAGATGAATCAGATGTGCCAGGGTAATTGTGGCAGATAAGAGAGAACTGAAGCCTCCAGCCTAGTTGGAGAGAAAGAAGACTGCTGAGGAAAGAGAGACAAGCTCACAGTGCTGGGAGATGCAGCGCACAGCCAGCCTGGAGAGCAAGAACCAGCATGCCCAGCCTGAATCAGGGGGGCTTTTTCCATATGCCAGCCACGCACACATCTTGGCTGACAGCATTTGCTTCCCAATGACATGACAGAGAGGAAGAAAATCAGAGCTGGCTGGAACATGGACTCCATAGTGAGAGCTCAGGAACAGCATGAAAACCATCAGAAACGTGAGAGGGGAGGTAAAAACATTACCTGTAGCTCCCAGTGTGACTGAGCAGGGCTTAGTGCCTCTAATAGTTTCTCCATCAATCTGCCAGAGCTGTGCTTTGCTGCACAGAGCTGCCTTAGCCGGGTGGCTATTGCTGGGTCACCCTTAGCAAAGGATTCGTGTTGCCGTAAGCTGTGGTTATAGGGTCACGCTGGAAGTGCAGCAAGCAGCAGTAGGGTGCTGTTGGGTTCATTTTTCCAGCATTTGTTGCCAGATCCGGATTGCCGTGATGCCTCTCAGGCCAGTTATGGTGATAAAACTTCACAGTTGTGTGCATCTGCTCTTTTTGTCTGGGCTAAGGGGAAAGATGTGTTGCTTTTCTCTTTTGCATTGAACAGCAGGTGCCCAGCTGAGCACCAGGCAGGAGTGGCCCCTGTTTTGGACTCGGGTAGCCCCTCTCTTTGCTGTTTGTAGCCTGGCGCAGCAGCCCGTCAGTGCTAATTGGTAAATTATGATGATGTGCTTCAGAACTGCCTCCTTGATGCCCAGCAGGTATCCAGGTGTCTGCACGCAGACCCTTCCCAGCAGGAGCATGCACCCCATCCCCTGCCTGTCCCTGACCGGGTGTGACTCTTTGTCACTCTGCATGTGCTTCACGCTGTGTCTTCATGTCTCTACTTCCAGTGCTGGCTGGTCTTACAGCAGCATGGTTCGATGCCGCCCATGGATCCCTCTGTGCTCCCCACCAGGCAGCCCTGCTCTGTAAGCAGGTACTGTAAGGTACCTCAAAGAGGAGCTGAGTGACCTGAGTTTTAAGCAAAGATCATGCACTCACACACACACACAAAAGTATTAGGAAAGCTCTAACAGTTTTGCTTCATCTTTCACCTAGATACAAGCTAAGAAGGGGATGCAATAAAGGTATTCTGTGCATTTCTGCCTCAGAAGGATGACCTGCAGCCCCTTTCTTTCATGATGCTTTCTAATGCAAACACTTCCTGGTAGCGAAGCCCTACTTGGGCATAAAGTGCAAGGCTGCAGGAGAAGGAGAGGAGCACCTGGGTGAAGTGCTGTGCTGCTGTGCAAGGTCCTGGGATCCCAGTGAGCTCATCAGCTGAGGATGGAGGGAGTGCGGGATGCAGTAGGATAGTCAGCAGCCTGACCACGGTGCACCTGGAGGGAAGCGGTGGTGGGTGCAGGGGGTATGTGGTGTGGCTGTGCACAGAGGCAGCAGGGCTGGCAGCTGGAGAGGCTTCCCGACAGGAATGCTGGGTTTCACAGCACTCTCAGCTATTTCACAGTGCCCTTCTGTGCTCTCACCACCTGGCTCTGCTGCACAGCAGCTGTGGTACAGCCCCTTTACAGCTGTTTGCCTAAGACCTGCTCATCGATGCCATGCTCCTCTGCCTGCCCCTGCTGCTTTGCCACTACAAAACAGCTCTCTTGGTGGTGATGTGTGCCCATCTCCTCAGCTGCGTGGATTTGCTTATAGCGGATGATGCTTTTCAGGCAAGAAAAACTGCTCCAAGGAAGCCTGGTTCTGCTGATGGTGCCTTACTGCTGCTTCGGACGATGAGCAATGGGGTCTGGTGATGGAGTGATGCAAGGCAAAAAATGCCAGTCCCAGGGTGAATATCCAATGCAGAGTCATTGTGCCCAGAGATCTGATGCAAACCTGCTGCAAAGGGGAAGAAAACCTGAGACCCTGAGAACATTTGAGGAGGTGGCACAGCCTAAACCTAAGGGAAGATGGAGACATCAAGCATGGCGTACCCAGTGGGCAAGAGCAAGCTAATGGAGAAGATTATGAGCTAACTGAGAGATTAAAGAGCACTGGTGTGGACACAGTGCTTGGCCCAGCATGCAGTTAACCCGTCCACGTCTTTAAAGCAAATTTAAACCAGCAGTGTGCTTCTACTCTGTGTAAGCAATTAGCATCACGTGGCTGTGGTGATTTTCATTTGGCACCTGCATCCCAAAGCCAATTTAGCATGAAAATGCTCAGTGAGTAAACACAACCAGAATAGCCTTTTAGCTCCTGGGCCCTCTGCCCTTGATGTAACATTCAGTATTGACAAAGGTTGGGGTTTTTCACACCACAGCAGGGAACCACACAGATTTCTCTGAAATCAAAGTACGATGACTATTTCGATGCCCAAAATGACCACTTCTGCTCTGCTAATATCAGACAAATATTGACTTGTGACTACTAAGAGTCCATTCCTTCACTGATGACTGCTCAAGGCTACTTGGATAAACAAATGGTTTCTCATGAATATTCTTATTTTAGCACATCCCTAGAATAATGATATGTCCTGTACGTATTCTCATTATGCTTTGTATTCTGTTGGTGGTTTGAGGTGACATTGTGTGGCACTTTGTTAGCACAGGAAAGGAGTGTCCCACTGTGGAAGGGCACTTGTCCAGGGCAGAGTTCAGCTGTACTATTCTTGGTCTCTGCTTAGCCAAAACCATACCAGAATCACTGCTCTTTCATGAGGGAGGGGATATGCATCCAGCACAATGTTGTTTAGGCTGACTGCTGGATAATTAATCCAACACCTGATAATACTGGTGGCCACAGCCCAGATGCTGCAGGTGATTAGCAACTGGACTGCTCCCAGAAAATACACTCTTCCATTAGTAATGATGGCTGATGGTGCTCAGCCCATGACATCTCCCTCAGCTCCAGCCGCCCGGCAATTTCTTGCTGCCTACGCACACCCCATGAAGGAGCAACTGTTGTGACCATGGTGTGGCATCCTCACTTTGCCTGCTGAAGAGAGACATCCTGGGAACTCTCTAGCAGGAGAGGGGTGACAGATGGGAAAACAGCACCCTGGTTTCCTAATGTGGATCCTTGAGCTGTGACCCTCAGCTGGCCTCGGTGTACTCATGTCCTGGGTTAAGGCAGACCTTTCCAGTTTCCTTCACTAATCCTGGCAGCAAAGGCTTCCTGATGCCCTTTTCTGCTTCCTGCTGTTGAAATGGTGATGCAGCTCGTGGTTGGTCAGCTTTGGAGTAAATGGCTGGCCTTAATGTGAAGTTACTGAGCACCTGGGGACATCTCCTGATCCTCTTGATGACAGCAGGACCATTACCTTCATTTTGTTCTAATCAGTTACTCCACTTCAAAGTGGCTGGAAACATCAACATCCTGCGTTGGCATTGCTTTAGAGGCACTTTGCATTGATGTGAATGGCTCCATGATGGTGAACTGATATGTAGTTGAAGCTGTTAAAATTATTTAGTGTAAGCTAGTAAGCAGAGCTCCAGGAGAATGAAGGCTTCCAGAATAGCTCTTCCAGAATAGCTCCCCGCATGAACATTTGGGTCCAAAATAAAGAGCTGCTTAATTCTAGAATAATTACTCTAATTATTTTCAATGAGTCCTTTCTCAGTTTTTGTGAAGTGTCTAAAAATTGTGCCTGTCCCTGTCACCCTGATGAGCTCACACTGCTTCACAGAATTTGGAGGAGATGAAGTTACTGACTCCCCCAGGCAGCCTGCTTATTTTTTAATCCATTTACAGTGTTTTGATTCCATGGTGATAAGGACTTTATAAATGCTAATTGATAAATGAGATAGAGTTTATATTGGCTTATACAGGGCAGAAATAGTCAAATGCATGCAAAATTGCTATTATTTAAAAACTTGACAAGACTTCCCTTTCCAAAGTGAATAAACTCAGGGAAAATATGACCTTCGACGAGGTGGCATCAGCGAATGCTGTGAGCATCTGGGTTCACAGGCTCACACCAGCCTGGAGAGGGTGAGCAAGCTGGGAAACCACTGAGGAGCAGAGAAACAGTGATCTGATGTCTCATAGTATAGGCAGCATCACACAGTTTTAGTCTTTCTCCTTCCTTTCCTCCCTTCCCCTGTGCGGATCAGGCCAGTGGCTACCAGGCACTACCTTGGGAAGGGGAAAAGCTCTGGTTCAACTCACCAGATGGACAAGTTGTCCTCAAGGGAGGATGTGTGGGGCTTTGGCTTCACTTATGCAAAGGTGCTTTGTTTACTGCAATAAGACAAGCATAATCCTGGGAGGTTTAAACTGGTTTTACTTCTCTGCTGCTTTGTGCTGTGGGTTTTTTCCTCACACAAACTTGTCCAGGCCCCGTATCTTGCACATTTTGACGGTCTTGTCTCCAAATCTTTCCACCCAGCAGCACTGACTGGAGTTGCAATGACCTGATCCTTGCTCAGTGAGGAGTGTGGTCACTGTGACTGGGGATGGGTGGCATCGCAGAGCCCCAGCACTGCACGGATGCTCTCAGCAGCAGGGCCCCCAGTCCCTGGAAAGCACCAGAGCTGGTACCATAGAAAGCCTGGGAGGTGAGCAGCCTGCAGAGCTTTTATAAAGCTTCCTTCCTTTTCCCTTTTATTGTCTAGCCAAGCCTAGCTGTGAACAAAGACTCTCTGATGCTGGAGCGTGTCAGCAGAAGTATACATCAGTCCATTTCTTCCTATCTGTAGGGAATGCAGCGCTCTCTGCCTTGTTTTCTCTCTCTTTCTGGTCCTGCACCAGGCGACAGACATTGATAATTAATTGCCTTGGTCTCTTTTTAGCTGCAGTCTGTTGCTTGAGCCACAGCATAAAAAAATACAAGTTAAATTCATGTCTTAGTCCCGCTGTACAATTCCCTTTCTTTGCAAGATAGGGTCTGAGCACAATGCGTGAAGCAGCCTCCAGACGTCGGGCTGAGGAGCCAGGATGGCGCTGATGCTATTTTTGTCAAATGCTGACATTAGTCACACTAAAGAGGAAAATCATCCTCTCACCTCACTGTAAAAACCCAGCAGGGTGCTCGGCACCCAGGGCTCACCCAGAGAGGTGCTCCCTACTTTTGGCTGGGGAATAGCAGGGGTCTGACCACAGCACAGCCAATGCTCACCAGGGTATCCTCTGTGAAAAAAACACTTTCCTGCTCAGGGGGTGTGGGGCTGCACTTCCCAGTGCTCCACTTGCCCCATGGAAAAAAGGGAGTGATGGCAGCCCCATGGTGAGGGCATAGCATCACCTATTGGGTCACACAGAGCCGCAGCAGCGTGGGGATGGCACAGCAAGGACTGATGGCAAGATCAACAAGCAGATGGATAAAGACCTTATATTTCCCAAAATTAAGGGTGAAACTTTTGGTTTCACCTCCCAGTGAATCCCTGAAGATTTAGTTGGTGGTGAAATGTGTTGCAGATATTTTACACGTAACTGATGTTTTACACATAACTGAAAGCACAGCCATAAAGCACGTTATATGAGTTACAAGGCAGTTATAAATAACCTCTGGTGATCTATCAGTCTAAAAGACCCCATCAGGATTTATTAAAACTTCTGTTAATCATTTATACTCTCCTTTCTATACCTAAAAGCCTGTGAGCAAGAAGGGTCATACACAAAGCTAGCACAAAAAGCCATGTCAGGAAGAGAGTTTATTACAAGCCCTGTAGTCACTAGCAGCAAAGATACACGTGCATTTTAGTGGGCATGAGTTCACTGTGAAGAGATCACCTGCTGATGCTCCAGTGGCTGCATCAGAAGCAGCAGAACGGGTCATGTTCACCTTGTTTGTTCATAGAAAATGCTAAAATAACTGCTGCTAACGGGACCTGGGGAAGAGCCACACGCAGCAATTATCCAGGCTTACTGCGATTGACTGAAGTTGGCCAAAAATCGCTAAGACAAAGCAAATCTCCCCCTGCTGTTAATCCTCTTGTAGCCTAGCCAAGATCTCAGATGACTGTGTGGTTCTGCACTGTCACTCGGAAACTGAGGAATTGTAAAGAGTCCATCAAATTCCAGATTATATCCCCACTGCCATTTCCAGAGGTCTTTGTGCTGCTTACATTGCTGAAAGCACAGGCACCCCAAGAGAAGGAATATCAGTGGGAACAGGCTTCGGCCTGAAGTCCTTCAGGTTGGCAACACACTTTGCTGCCTGCAGATTGAACAGATCAGCGGGCATTTGCTCACCCCAAAATGCAGTGAGACAACACCAACAGAGCCAGCAGAACTGCACTAGCAGCTGTGTAAGAAAACGCGTTTGATGAGATGCTCTTTGGCTGGGTCTCTATGCAAATACCAAGCTGGGAATGGGAGACTGATGCAGCTACCAAGAAGCTTCTTCATGGCATTTACTGAAATGAGCTGCCAAAGTCTGGCAAAGACCACTCAGACCAAGCAAATGCACTTTCCCTGCAGCAAGAGCCAGCCCATGTATTTTCTCTGGAAAGTAGGCACCAGGTAGATGCGTGGTCAATCTGATACAAGAGTACTCTTCAGGAAAGAGCTGTTGAAACTCAAGTTGAAGACAATGATAAAACAAAGCCTGATCCTTTTGAAGGGCCTGAAAATACAGTGAAATATTACTCAATAAATACGTGTTAGCCTGGCAAAGAAAACACCAAATGCCCTTTCCAGCAGGAGTTCTGGTCACAATATAACTGAAGATCTCTCAGAAACCTCAAATGATGAAATATTTGTTTTGAGGAACAGATGACATCCAAAGCAATATTAGAGGAAAATCAGACCCTCTGCTGATTTTGTTTCTTGCCATCCCAGGTGGAGAGCAGCGGGCATTGCCAATATTGATTCAGCAGGAAGGACCTCAGGTGTACTTGAGAGTTTGTTTGGCAAAGACTTTTTTCCTCTATTTTGACATAATACACACTCAAGTACAAGCAATCTGCACTCAGTAGAGGTCTGGCAGCTTCCCCCCGCTCCTATGCTGGCAAAAGCTGATTTTTGCAAGTATCTGCTGGTAAGCAGAGCTGATGGCTTGTAGGTAAAAACAGATGCTCTTCTGTGATACTCCCAGGATCCACCTCTGCCCACGGCATTGGGTGAATGAAGGCTAAATCCTATCACAAATGCCACATAAGGTTTCCTTCTTTCCCAGGGCTGCTGGGTATGGAAGCTCATTGAATGAGCAGCTGCATCCACTGCACAGCGGGTGGTGGGTCCTTTGTGGTCATGGTGAGTCCCACCAGAGACTGCAAGAACAATGTGTGCCATGGTTTGTATCCTCTGAACAGGGAACTCTCACCCCAGGACTCAGCCCAGGGCTGCAGCTGTGAACTGCAGGGAAGGGAAGCACTGGTGGGGCTGAATCCAGCAGGGTGCTCCATGGCAGGAGAAGTGAGGAGACCTCCTGCAGCCACCACAGACCTGTAAGAGCTGGATGCGGGGATGGTGACATCCCTCCTTGATTCAGTCTGCACGGAGGTGCCACTCACATTGCAGTGAGTGCGCTGCTTCTTTCAGGAAGGGCAGCCAGTGCCTCCTCAGGATGAGGGGCCCTCTGATGTCTTCCCAAGTGCCCAGGGTTTTCTATCACCATTGCAACAGAAAGGGTGATCTCTGCCTGATGGGGACAACCAGATTTGCAGCCAAATCCATTTGGAAACCCAGCCTTTGAGCTCTCAAGGTCCTTATCTCAAACAACTTTGAGTTAGCTACTGCCCTGGGTTAGGAAACTTGTGACTTCTGCTTGTGAGAACTCCTTGCTTTTCTCTTCCCTTCCCATGGGAACTGCCTTCTTCCCTGGGGTGAGTGTGCTGCTGCAGCTGGCCAGATGTGCAGGTTTATGCCACTTCTCTGCAATTCATGCCTGCCCCTGTATGTAGACCCCAGGGTTTTCTTGGCGTGGTGCTGCATTTCAAATCTGCATTAGGAGCATGGCATTAGCGCTGCAGCTCTGTGGGAAGTGCGAGCGCTCCAATTCCCCTAGCGATTAGTGGGTGACAGTTCTGATAAATCAACTGCTTTATCATAAACATGTGCACTCAGCATTAACTCTACGTATGCCCAGCTCTGGGTGAAGAGATTCTTATTCACCAGGAAAAGAAACAGCCTGCAACAGGGACATCCTCAATGAATCTCCCTGAGGAGCTGTCATTCCATGCCCTGGCTCATGCATGCGCATGTACATGTGTGCTTAGCCATATGACAACACCAACATGTGCATACACAGAGCCATGTATGTATTGTGTGCTTGGTGCCTTCTTCAAGCCACCCACCACCCTGGGAGTGGTGGGCATGATTTCCTTCTGCAAGGCCAGTGTGCATAGCTCTTCTTGGCTTCCAGCCTCTAAATCTGTCTGCACCCAGCTTGGTGTCAACCAGCTTTTTTCAGTCGCAGCTGCACACTGAGCCTTGTGTATTGGAAAACCAAATCCTTCGCAGCTGGAAGCAAAGCTGAAGGCAGAGAGAAGCACTGGCCTCTACCTGCTCTGCTGCCCTGTGTCAGGATATAATGATTTTGGACACACTCTTGGGATATCAACTCAGATTTGGGACAGGAACAAAGAGTGATGGAGAGACAGGTACCAAAGGGATGCAGCAAAACCTTCAGCCAAGCAGGAGCTTCAGGTAATGGGTGCTGGGAAAGGCAGTACCCAGGGATCAGTTCCTCAGGAGTCTGTCTTAAGGCTGAGAGCCACAGTGGGCATCTCCCCTGACCTCCCTCCACGCAGCCTCCTGTGTCTGGGGCAGGGGACCACTGCTGCACCATGGGAGGAACCAAGGTGGCAGCCCAGTGGCCCGTAAATCACCACGTCTCTCTGTGTATTGTGGCAACTCCTCGTTTAGTGTATGTATGTATTTGCGTATTCCTTCTGACATTTTTATTATTATGAGATAGTTCCCCTGAAGGGGGATGAATAATGAAAATGCAGCCTTTGGATGTAGAAAAGAAGGGAGGCAGAGAGTAACTGCTCTGCCTAAAGATACCTCACTGCAGTGCATGGCCCCTTTCCACACACCACCATCCCCAGCGCCAGCTCCTGATGCTTCCCTGTCCAGAGCCAGCACCACATTCATCCTTCCCTCCTACCATGAAACACTGGTACATGACATCTGCCTTTCCCTTGCCATCCTCCTGGTGAGCTCTGACGTCTCTTCTTCTGCCTCCAGACCCTGCTACCAGCTCCAGAACGGTACTTACGGACTCCTGTGCTGACCCCTCTGCCCAAGCACCTGATGTTGCATTAAGGACATGGAGCAGGGCCAGGGACTGCTTTGTAGGCTGCCGGAGGTGATGTTTGCCAAGGAGGTGTTTTTGAGGGTGAGGAGTGGAGGTGTGATGGGACATCCCACCAACGCGTCCATGTGGATTGCTGGGAAGCCTTGGAAAGCTGCAAGCGCGTGGGAGCAGCGTGGCTTTGCTCACACTCAGGGCTAGGGTGGGCTCTGCTGTGGGGTTGTAAGGTGAGCGAGGGGAGTAGCTGCCCCCATCAGCTGCTGTTGGGAGAATCTTCCCCCCGGGCAGGGATGCGATGGGAGCGCTGATGCCACGAGCTGGGTTTGGAGATCAGAAAGAAATCAAGAGTATCGGTTTCCGTGGCAACCTCGCCATGGAGCTGGAGGTGAGAGCATGGTCCCCATCACTGCAGACATGTGGGAAGGCCTTGCCTGGGTGATGGCTTCTAGACAAAATTATGTCCCTATCATTGCATGGCATCAGGCAAGAGGCTGGAGGGCTGTGGGCTGGAGCTCACCTGCACAGGACATGGGATGTGGGGCTCAAGCCACACATCCCATCCCAGCCACCAAACCCACAGCCCCCTTCAGGGCAGGATGCTGCTCTTTTTTACTGGGGCTCCTCTTTCCCCACCGTGTACCCCAGGGGCAAATGAGGATTTGAAGCCCGTGGACCTTCCCAGGGTAGCTGCAATGGATGGAGAGGGGTGCTGCAAAATCCTGTGGCCGTAGAGATCAATAGCACAACGTAAAGCCATTTATATCACTATAAAGAGAGCATACAGACTAGAATTAGTTACACTAAAATGTCTGTTGCAGAGTATTAATTGGGTTACTAAACATGTCGCTGTGAATGTATTTTATAGGCAGCATAAATTTCTATTTTAATAAGGAACATTTCTGGTCCTCTCTGTGGCTGCCCATCACAATGTGAGCTAAGACACAGCTCAGTGCTGGGAATGGTGGCAGGTCTGGTCCCCTCCTGCACTGGGAAGGAGGAAGAAGGTCTTAGGGTGATAAGACAGGTCCCTTTGAAGGGGAAAGTGAGGGTGCACAAAGGATCTGGAGGGGCTTTGGGGTTTCCCCATGAGCCTCTGCTGCACCCCGGATGCTGCGCCCTGCCTATGTGTACAGGGTACACAGGAACAATTGGACTGGGGAGGGGTTGTGGTCCCCCAGCATCTTGTTGGGGCTCTGGGCTGGGCTCTTCAGGGACAGTAACTGGAGTTAAATAGCCCCCAAAGATCCAGCAATCCCTTTAAATGCAGATACCCAAGCACAGGGTGTAGCTCTGGACCTCACAGGGCTGCTTTGCTCTGTTTATCCCATTTCAGCTCCGCTCCCCCTTTCCTTGTACATCTGCCGCTATCAAACACTTCTTTCAACAGAGAATTGAAGACACTCGTCTTTCCGGTTGCCGCAGATTATTTTTGGTTCTTGTAGTGATAAAGTTTAAAAATAAAGAGATGTAAGAGTTCCCAGAAATGTGAGCTGCTGCCTCCATGCTGCCCAAGGGGCTCCTGCCGGCAGCTGGAGAGCTGGATCTCATCTGCAAGTCACCCTGCCCCTGGCTGGTGTGGGGTGGCCACAAAAGGGAAGCGATCCTGGTTTTACATGAAATATTTAACTGCATCTAAGTTACAGCTGGCATACATCCACTGCAAACAAACATCCATGCGAGAGCTGAACTATCAGTAAATGCCTAGGAAAAGCAGGGAGGAAAACGCAGCTTTCCGCATTAAAAATACCACTGCAACTTGCTGCTTTTAGTCTAAAGAGTCTCCAAGGGCAAGTCTTTGACCCTACAGCCCTGTTGCTTGGAGCCATTTTGGACAAGAACATATTGAAAGGGCAGTTATTGAATTGGTGACGCTTGATTTTGATTTTCTTTCTGTCTTTCTTTTTTGGTGAGGCAAACGAAGGCAGAAGCAAACAGACACGAGGAAAGAAAAGGGCACGGAGAAAAAAAGGTAAAAATATCATTTCCCGTATACTTTGGCTTAGTTGCTGAAAAATGTCAAGCCTACAACCTGCTCTTGTTTCAGATTTGAGAGAAAAGCTTTGGCAGAGGGCTGGCAGCAGCCAGTGAGTTTACCATGGGATCCAAGCCAGATACTTCTTAGGGCGTTAAATGAGATGACAGGAAGAAGCACAGGAGATAATCTGGGGATGAAGAGCTGCATACAGCATCGAGATTCCAGGTTCACAACACTTACCTTGTGCCAAGTCAGTCACCCCAGCAAAGGAGGGGATGTCACAGGGACACTGGTCTTAACCCAGAGGCTGGGCTGTTCCCCATTCAGAATCCCCTGCTCCAGAGCCATGTGCACGTCTATATAGAGGATTCCTCCTTCTTTTGCTTCAATGCTAGTGACTCACACAGTGCTTGAGAAGGAAAAAAGTGTACTCCTAAACACTGTTATTTTGGGTTCATGAAAAACAGATTGTTCACTAGGTAACAAGAGAACAACTTGCCAGACACATGTAGAGGTCACAACAACTGCGATTCGTCTTACTAATCCAGCAGGTATCTAGAGCCATTTTAAATGTCTTTATGCTTGGCAGTGATTCACAGCAACTGCTCCTAAGCACCTTTCCAAAAATGCCAGGTTTCTTCACTCCTCTGTGACTGCAAGTTGTTCACACAAGGTAAGAAGAAAGCAGTCAAGCACTTGCCAAGATAACCACGGGCCTCACCTGAAGAGAAGAGGATTCAGACAAATCTGCATGTAATATCTGGACTCAGACAGCAAAATATGAACACGTTGCCTCCCTGTACATGTGCATGCTGCAGAGCTCAGTGGCAGATCTCCTATTTGCATCCAAGTGTCTACCTTCCATCTACACCATCTCTGCAGCTTTCATGCGCAGCTGGACTAGAGGCATCTCCAGGAGGCTTTGCTGGGAGTCATCTCCGTAATGAGACCCCAGGAGAGCAGCAAAGCTTCTTCACATGTGCTGACCACATATATGCCAGTCTTCATCTTGGTGGCAGGACTTTGGGAGAAAGCAGGAGAGATGCTCAGGGAGTCTGTGGAAACCTGAGGCTGGATGTGCATGTGATAAAATGAGATCCTCTAGATCTCATCCACATCCAACCCCCAGAGAGGGACTGGTGTGCAGTTTTAATCTGGGAACTTCAGACTCAGACTAGTCAAGGGTATGGGCAGATGTGGGGGACATCAGTGCATAGGCTACAAAGCAGGGACAGAGCGAAGGAGGGAAGCGTGAGATTATGTGGCTGCTTGAAGAGGTGAAGAAAAGACTATCTATTCCCTTCCACATCACATGTGGTGCTTGGAGGAGTGGAGGGACAGGAGAAGGCCGCCCAGACATCGCCAGCTTCCTTGGCATCACCACCATGTCCCACATCACAGGTCATTCATTGCCTCGGCACAGAAGCAGTGAAGTGCCTGTGGGACCTTCTTCAGGACCATGCACTTCCAGCACCTCCCTGGTGTGCATGTGGGATTGAAAGGTGCAGGGTACTGTTATCAGTCACTTTCTCACATGGATAAAGGAGGCCTGGCCTCCTCCCATCCTTCCCTCTCCAGCAGATGATAAAGAGATCCTTCCAAGAGAAGGTCCACCAGAAGATCAGATACTGAAAACAGAGATTGGATGTGGATTTGTTAAGCAGGATCTTTTGCAGCTGAAAGGTGTATGCAAGAGCAGAGAGATGGAGATGGCTGGCAGCGTTAAAGGTAGTGCTCTCTGCCTGCAGAAAGGCGTACAGGTGTCCTGGTAAAGTCTCGGAGAGCTGCACTGTGTCAGCCAAGCCTCTGCCATCTCAGTACACTGGGATTCAGTCATTTGCATTGCCAAGGCAGATCTGACCTAAATAGGGACATCTGATTTTAGAGAAATTGAACCCTCTCTACTATTTTATTGTGAAGGAAACCAGTACAGGTTAAATCCACATTAAAAAATGAAGCAGTCCTTTCCAGATATCTTTACCTGGAAAAGCATGGGTCCTATTTCCATTTGTATTCCAGGAAAGAGAGCTTCAGCCTGAGCTTTAATGTCAGCACGCTGAATTAAAGGGTTTTTCATTAGTTACAAGGAAAGTGGAAATCATCTTCTGCTGAAATGTGATTTGCAGCAGTAAGCTGCAGGGAGATGATTGTGCCATCTCACGCAACAGGTTTCTGGTTTTCCGCCAGGAGTGTGAACAGGCAGGTCCTGATGCAGGAGGTGGATGCTCAGAACCAAGATCTGCTTGAGCAGATGCAGCAGGAGGGGTGGCTTTCAGGTCTCCATCATTGCTAGTTTCTGTCCTTCCCAAAATGGAGCATGAGAGTTCTCCATGCTCTTGGGTTCAGAGCTTGGCCATGTAATGAGAGTAGGGACCAGATGTTTAAACATGCCTTTGGAGTCAGGAAGCAGCTGCATAGCATCCCAGGGGCAGGACTCAGGGGCTAGCTGGCACAGCTGGCTGGATATATATGCATGCCACACCATGCACACAAGATGTCAAAGGGTTAAGAAGAGGTGATGCATGACCAGAACAAGTTGCTTCTTGGCTTTTTATGGACAGGCCTTTGACGAGCTCAGCCAAAGTGGATTTAGTTAGCCAAGATGGAGCTGAGGTTATTCCCCCAGCTGCAGCAGAGGTAGCTCTGAGCAGCACTGAAGCCGGGAGGAAGCACACCGTGGGCTGAGGATGCAAGGCTGTGTGCATGCATTTGTTCAGCAAGCAAAAAACATGGATATGCAGCTGCATGCACTCTATTTACACAATTTTACTGGTGTGTTTTTATTTTTTATTGCACTATAAAACAAGAATAAGTGGTCAGAAACAAAAGAATTTAGTTATCATCTGCCACAAACAAGACAGAGAGAGAAGCATTGCAATAAATTGCAGAGTCCATAAAGTATTCCAGAGTATTAACAAAAGTGCTGCAGAGCAGACAACAGGTAATGATAAAGCTGAATGTAATTACTACAGAAAAAATTTACTTCAAAATACGGGGACATTCTCAGCTGAGAAACGTGCTGATCTACAGTTTAGTCGGCTGGATGGAATAATAGCCACATTACGGTGATATTAAGGTGAGGAAAAGCAGAAGCAAGACTGAATTTGGCAACCAATCATACCCAGGTCACGTTTAGGAAGCGGGAGTGCCAAGGCCTTTCTTTTCCTTCCGATTTTTTCCATACACGGCCAGCACCTCGTCCGGCCCAATTAAAGTGACACATTAAATCTCTGCAAATAGGCTGCCTGCTGCAGCCCTTCACCATCCCAGCATAGCAAGTAATAAGTTCCTTCCTTCTTTTTTTGATATGAACCCCTGACTACACACCGGAGACAAAAATTCTCAAAGCCTCAACACAAAACTCTATTGTTCGCTCGGCTTAGCGCTCTGCTAACAAAACCCAGCCGAAAACCCTCTCAGATTATCCTTTTCATCAATTCTCCAAGCCAATATGAGATGTGGAGGCTGACATGGAAACAATGTGCTAGTTAGAGGATTCAGAGCGCATTGACCAAGTCATTTTGGTTAATCAATTACCCATTCCGTGGTCCTAATAGCTCTTTAGATCTCATTTTTGCTTCACGAAACTGCAAACTCAAGTGCTCAGCTATAGAGTTTATTAATGAAAATTTGCTTTATAGTAATTTTTAAAGTTATGGAAGGGAAAATAAAGATGATTAACAGTGCCTGCAAAGATTTAACAGATGTATATAAGGTTGCAGAACTTCTTTGTGAATCACTAAATCTAATCAATGGGTAAATGGTATATCAGTATTAATATTACCATACTGGTAACTTATTCTAATTATCGCATAACCTATTTTGGAGGGGTAATTTTGATATCAGCATGAGCTGTTGGTCTTTAATCTTTCATTAATTTCATTCATAGCTTTTTATTAATTTGCCAATCAAGCTTTCTATTTGAATTAAAAGCTCTGGGACTTGGACACGTCAAGTCAAACCAAACGATTGCAAAATCAGGATTTAGGAATTTAGACAGTTACTTAATTACTGCGAACACTAAGTTCATTCACAGCTGCCTTCTCCTCATCATGACACTCGTGGTCGCACCCTTCTCAGCAGTTTTGCTCCCTCTGCGACCTTCTTTCTTTCTAAGAATAGGTGCACTGGGGAAAAAAGTCTTACAGGGAATAGAAAAGAGATGGGTTGTAAGTAATGGGCTGGTTTGCATTGCATGTGTTCTTCAAGTCACATCGAATCTGTAAAGCAGGTTTAATTAGTGCAGTTCTTAATTATCGAGGTGTATCTGTGCCAGTTTGTCTTTTGGATACCCAGAGGGGCAGAGGAATCCTGCTGCTGAACTGCCTCACATTTACTTTTCTGCTTATCATTGTCCATCACTCATGCAAGTTCCCTGGCCCTGACCACGGCCATACAGCACACACATGGCAGGACACGCACTCAGGCAGCCCATGGGTGCCATCCACTGCAGATCTTTCTGCACCCAGGACCTCTTCTCCACATGCCAGCCCAGACACGGATGTATTTGTCATATCTGTAAGTACAAGACAGTGTGAAGGCTATGTGTGGGACAAGGAAGAGGAAGATAGAGTTATCACACCAGGCAGGAATGTGTATGGACATAGCTGGGTCGCTCCTATCTGCACTTAGGGGTTTCAAGCCCATGCATCTTTGTAATGTGCTACTTGTAATGCTACTATCTAGTGACCTTAATGCCCAGCTGCTGCCTTGTGGATATGAATATCATGAATATCAAAGTTACTGCAGTGTTTACTTTGAGTTAGAAAATTGATCCCATCCCACCCACAGGCACTAGCTTGTTTTCCGAGGTACATATCCTTCTTATTAGTAATTTATAGGCAGCATTTGATATTACAGAGTGGGGCAAGGAGCAGCAGCAGCAATTGCTGTCAGCATGGCAACATGCATACATATGGGGGGGGAAAACCTTAGGATGCTGTTACCTGGTCAGCTCATACTGTGTAGGACCTAAATGATACCTTTCCTCTTGTGTGCAGCCTTATCTTTCTTGCATTGGCTATAGCAATTCTGCAGAGACAAAACAACCTGCTGCTCAAGCTGCAAGCTTACACCACCAAAACACTGTTTCATTTTCTGCTGAAGGCCAGCTGTGAAAGGGCACCCTTAAATTCAGGCAACCGGCTGTCTCAGATGCCTTTCTCACTATAAGTGAGACAGCAAATGGCTTTGAAATAAGAGACGTCTCAAGCAGGAGACAGGGCTGCTGACACCGCAGAGCTGGAGGCTCAGGGGAGCGAATCTTGTTGAGACAGCCTATCCTAGCAAGGCTGCAAGTTGCCATGTAGCTCCGGTCCAACCCGTGCAGTTCAACCCCATGCCACCCAGCAAGTGAAACAGTTGACCAAATTCAAAGCAGCTCAGCATATACTCGAGGGCTGCAATGATTCCTGAAGAGGCAGGGAGCACCAAAGAGGGTCAGGGGGTTGGGAAGTGAGGAGGAAGCACTGAGGTGGGGCTGAAAGGGCTTGGCAGCCTCCAGTTTCCCTCTGTAGACAATAGTTCAGTGTTGGATCTTGAGAAGCCCATGTACTTTTCCTGCCCAGGATCTGCTGAGCACCCACTTGGACTCAAGTTCAGCTTGACTTAGTCCTCCATATAAACCCCATCCACCCCTCATCTCCCAAAGGGGAAGCTTCCATGAGAAGAAGCTACAGGAGATATTCCTCTGGAGTTGCACTGACATTTGAGCACCCCGGCATGCCTATGATCAGCTTCTGACCTGAGTCAAGGCAACTGAAGCTTCAGAATTCCCTTTCTTTTGCAGAACACCGCATGGAGGGGTGAGAGGAGCTGGTGGCTCCCAGCCCCGGGAGATGGAGGCGCAGACATGACCAGTTTGCAGGTGCCTCTTTTCTGCATGTGCAGAGCCGGCGCCATGCGAGCTCCCGCTTTCATCTTTGGGGTGTAAGTGTTGCAGTTCTGGCAGTAGCCTGAGGGCAAATTGTTCAGGGAAGTTTGAACAAAGCAGGTTCAACCGCTTCAAAGCAGGAAGTGGATGACAAAAATACATAATTGCCTTCTTAAGAAAATAAAAAGCAACTTTTTGGCAGATTGGCAAGGATACACTTCCTACACACTTTCCCTTCTACCCAAAACATGATTCCAGCCTTAGTTTTATTTCAAGAACTGTGAATTATGAAAGGGCTCTCCCCTCCCTCTTCCTCTGCCTTTTTCTCCCTCCCTCCCCATTCCTAACCAGTATTATGTTGGTTTATAACCTTCGCATTCAGACCTTGTTCTAATTTACTTTATACACACGTTGCAGGGCCCGCAGGACAAGGATTGGTTTGTTGCTGCTGTGGCTTTATGAATAAATCCTTTTACAAAACAAAATCCCCCTGCAGAGCCACAGCTGGGTGATGTGCTTTGCGAAATCCCAGTGCCCTTTGTCCTGCGCTTTTCCAGGTGAGATGTGCTTGTGCATCCCCCAGAGCCAAAACCAATCTGCCACATTCCCTCTGCTGTCCCCCAGCCCATGGGATGCCCCTTTACCTGGCTCTTCCCACACCCTGGGTGTCTGCTGCTTTTGGTACACCAGGGATCAGTGTGGCTCTGTGGTAGGTCAGGATGCTCATCCTTGCATGGGTGATTACAAACCCCCTTCCTCCCAAGAGGGGAGATGCTAGCTGTGAAGCTGTGTTTGCTGTCTGCTGCTACTTAGCCTTTGTCAGGGACTGCCTAAATCCAGAGTTTGTCCACTTAAGCCTGCTTGGAGGGAGATGTAGCCCTTGGCTGGAGCTGCTGCTTTTACACTAATGTGAACCTGTGCTGACAAATCAAGCCCAGGCAGGAAGGTTTGATGCCAGGAGGATTTCCTGCCTCTTACCCACTGGTCCCCACAAGTCCCCCCAGGCAGGTTTACACATCTGTAACAGGTTTGGTTACAGATGTGTGCAGCCAGCAGCATTGCTGCTGTCGCCTTGACCAGCCTTGGATCTCACAGACCAGCCTCTGCAAAGGGCAGCCTGAGGAGCTCTAAAGCCATATGGAGAAACCCCCCTGCCCCCATGGAGCAATGCCTGGGGGCACACCTCTACCCATGAGGCAGGGGAGGGAGGCAGGTTGGTTTCAGGGGGTTTGCAGGGCATCCATCACTTGGAGGTAGATCTCTGGGAGAGAGATGAAAAACCATGTGTGGTTCAATGTACACAGGTCAAGGCTGATCCTGATCAGCTTCACTGCTTGGCTGCATCTGCTGCAGTTTATGCCAATGTACTGGCAAGGCAGACAGCCAGCAAAAAGGACCTTGATAGTGCAGATTTGGAGCTTTTGGCATCAGGGGAGGCACTAATAAAATGGCTAGTCAGGCTCCACCACTTAAAGGTTGAATCCCCAACCTTCCTCCCACTAAGTGCCCCACACATGACAGTGACACTCCAAAGCCCCAGCTAGACTGGCTCAAAAGTGAGCAGATAGATGCAGGCAGAGTATGGGAAATGTTAAGGTAGCAGTTAGAGTGTTCCCAGGCTTCCTGTCCCTGCACCAGAGCTAGGTGTGCATTTAACATCGGCATGGATCCAGGAAGCAGGGATGCGATTGCAGGTGCTGTGCTCTCTGCTTATTCCCCTCCAGAGGCAGGACTCTGCTAATTGCTGTCCTTCAGGTGGGACAAGGCAGAAAAACCTCCCCTTGCAGGACAGGGCTGCTGCCTGGAGAATGAATCTCCTCCCTAAATGTTGAGCCCATCCACGTGCACCCAACCCACCCCTGCAAGCCCTCGGCACACAGCGAGCTTCCCAGGCCCAGCGCCCATCCATCTCCTGGCACGCTCATCTCCGCAGTGCCTCTGGCAGAGCGGTAAGCTCCTGAATATTTTATGTGGTTATTAGTCGACAACATAATCTATCTGAGGGGAAGTCAGAAGTGCTGACCGAGGCGTATGGCACAGCAGTGAGCCCTGACTCCCGCAGCATCACCCTGTGCGGTGCAGGCACTGCCCCTCTCCGTACTCATGGCTGGTCCTCATAGGTGCTGCACACCCATGGCCAAGCGTGGGCACATGCTGCACTTACAGGCAGCCAGCCTGAATGGCTTCTTGTTTGAAGGGCTCATGTACACATCCCTTTTTCCCCCTGATTTGTCACATATGGTGCAGGCATGGTATGTCCATGTGTCTCAGTGCGGGGGCATATGCTCTGTACGCAGCAGTAGCATGGTGAGTAACACATTGGCCATAAATATGCATGTGATGATGCACACAGCTACGAAGCCTATACCAGTAAGTGCAAACACAAATGTGAGCATGCAAAAACCATCCACCCAGGACTCTCCTTCACACACAGCCTGTCCAAGTTGTATGAGCCTGCCACCATCTGCACCCTGGCTGTGAACAAGCACTCCCATGCACCATGGAGGATTGCTGGCTTGCATTTTGCAGGGTGTAAACCTCAACATCCATTGCACCTGAGGACAGCTCTTCAGGTGCAAAAGGTTGCAGAGGAATCAGGAATGCATAACGGCAGGGCTGTGCAGGCACGCATGGTTCAGGCAGCCTAGGGGAGTAGGGTTTAGACTGGCACAGAGGCAGTGGAGCTGCACAGGGGTCAGAGAGAAGCAACAGCAATGTGTGGGGAAGGGCTGGCAGAGAGGAAGCTGAACCATCTCTTCTGTGTGCCTACCACCCAAGGAAGGTGATTTCCAGCGCAAACAGGTAGCAGTTGTGGAGGTCTGGCCATGAATACAACATGGGAGAGGTTGGAAGGAAAATGCCTGAGGAACTCTGCCCTTTTCAAATCTCATTCCTTGGTGAGTGACTTGAAATGGACCCTCAGCTTGTGGCATAACCAGGCTGTGCTGAACCCTGTGTTTGCTCCCTCTGCCCTGCGCTGTCACTGGTGTTCATGCAGAGACTTGGGTCATTTATTTTTTTTGCCTTTTTCCCCAGCTAGATCAGCTTCCCAACCTGGTTCCTTGCACAGCCACAGATTTGGCTGCTGCAGTCAGAGGGCCCTGCTGGGGATGGCAGATGGGTGGCAGCAGCACCCAATAGCTGATTGGAATCAGGAGTGAAGCTGAGGTGGGATGGGTTAGGAGTTGGAGGAGCGCAGCAATCCCTCTCGGTGGGCTGCAAGTGCCTGCAGAGGCAGGCAGAGCTGCTGGAGCAGAGCACTGCTCCCTGCCTGTTGGGAAGCAGAGGCACCTGGCAATGCTGCCAACCCTGGGATGCTGCAGAGCATCCATCCCAGCTGAGGCCCTGCTGCTGCTGCTGAGCCACTTGGTGCTGCTGAGGAAGACTGTGCCGAGCGGGTTCATCTTTATGTAAATCACATTCACTTCAGTTGCCTCCTAGGATAATCAGTATTAAAGGAAAACTATTTTCTAGTTCATTAGAGGAAAGCTGCGTCCCTGCGGCTGCTGCTGTCGGCACCTCCTTCTCCTTCCAGGAGAAATGATCTCCATGAGCATCAAACACGGAGACATTCACACTCCAAATGTCAAGTGGGGGAAGGGGGAGAAGAAAGGTCTGTGCCTCTAAGGGCAGCTCTTCTTCCTCCTTCATCCTCTGGGAGGGCCTGAGTGAACTGTGGTCCTTGCCTTTGGGCTCCTCCCCACCACCTCTCACCCCCATAGGTCCTGGGGTCCTTCCTTTTGCTCTTCTGTCTGATAACCCCCTGTCCTGGTGAGCCTTTATTCTTATCTTATCCTTGGGATCCCTGCATCCCCAAGAGCTTGGACCTCCTTATACACAAGAGTGTTGATAGTTGTGCCAATGCCTCTGCCAGAGCCTCTTCCTCTCAGCTCTGAATGATTGATGCTTCAGGATGCTCTGAAGTTACTCCAGGGCTGGGACTTTTCTCCCCATCTAGACAAAAAGCAGGTTCTTCTTGTATGGATTATGTTTCCCTGATCCCCTGTGGTATAATGACCTCTCCAGTGGTTTCTTTACCCCATTTCTTCCTTGGGTTTTCCTTGGTCACAATGTCCCTGTGCTCATCTCAGTTTCTTCCTTTCTCACACTCTCTCCATTTCTTCTCTATTGTTTAGTCCTGTTTCCACTTTATATGGGTGAAGTTGCTGCTTTCCCATCCTACCAGCCCAGCCATGTGCTTATGGCTGGAGGTACCCGCACTGACTCAGCAGGCAGTGGTGTTTTGACACGCTTGTAGAGGATGTCCCTTTGCTGATAGACCTTGGTGTTGAGATCTTAGCACTGCTCCAGAACAAGGCTGTTCTTGTTCTTCAACCACAGACTGTCAAACCCATGTTGCTCACTATTAATCCAGCTCCCAAGAAACACCAAGATGATGCTAGAGGTGATGCCAGCCTGGCAATCCAAGGAGGGAAGCTTTTTACTTGCCAGGTCTCTGTGAAGCTGTCTTTGGCACTGCCCAGGTAGGTGGGCCCACAGACAATTGATGAGAGCTGTTAGTGCCTGGCTCTCTGCTAGGATCCTTGCTTTGGAAATAATTAGCCCTGGCTCTCAAAAAGCCTTCCCTGTACAGAAAAAGGACATGAATGGGAGAGCCTCAGCATTGCCTGTGACCTAGGGGATTTTAGGAAGTGCCGTGGTATCTTTCCACTTACCTCTGACAACTGAGAGTGACTGCAGCAGTGGACTGCCAGTAAGCTGAAGACATTTTCACTGGAGGTAGTGAGACAGGTTGATTTGGGCCAAAAAATGTATCATAGAGGCCATCCAGACCAAGTTCCAGCAGAGGAGGGAAAAAGACCCTCCCTCAAGTAAGCTTTCAGGTCAGCATCTTCTTGGCAAGTAGCTCTCCCATCCACCATGGAAAGAAGCCAAGATCACTCCCAAGATCATGGAGAATCCCAATTCAAGGGGATATCCAGCTCCCTGTACCTTTGAGTGACCCCAGAACTGGGATTGCCATGAAAAGGGATAACATGCCTCGGAGCTCCTGGCAGGGCAGGGTGGCTGTGCTGGCAT
This sequence comes from Psittacus erithacus, assembly GCA_009867235.2. Taxonomy (NCBI): domain Eukaryota; kingdom Metazoa; phylum Chordata; class Aves; order Psittaciformes; family Psittacidae; genus Psittacus; species Psittacus erithacus. The sequence goes on along the minus strand of WYDI02007944.1, from coordinate 3,182 downwards.
GCTTTCCCTAAGGGTTTTGCTAGGCTGGGTGGTGGGGATGCAACCAGGATAGGGCAGGCTGTGCTTTCACTCATGGTAGATGGGGACAGGGCTTGGGTGCACAGGCAGAATGCAGGGAGGTGGCAGTGCTGCTCACCTCCAAGGTAATGATGCTGAACTTCCTAAGGGTGACAGGACCAGCACTGAGTGCATAATCCCAGGCACAGCACTTTGGTAAATGGTTGGACTTTGCCCACTCTCCCTCTTGTCTAAAGTCTGGCTAGAGGCCATGGTGTGCTGGCCTTGCAGCTAAACCACACACCTCTGTGTGTCCACATGCTCCCAAAGCTCCTACTCTCACAGCTGGCATCCTGAAGTGGATCCCACTACATGTACCTCCTCTGCTTGCCAGCCCCTCATCCTCGATGAAGCCAGACTTGGGTGACTTGGACATCATACAGGCAAGCATCAGCATCCAAGCTCATCACGACAGACAGGGCAGTGACAGGAGGACACTAATGCAGAATTATTAGTGGCCTCTATGAGGATGGTTTCAGTGCATATCCATTAGGAGCAGCTGCCCTGACAGGGGCTTCTGCCTGATGCAGGGGAAGGGCAGAGGCATATTAAAGGCGTTTGGTGATCCTCTGATGAGGTCCTGGTGAGAAAGGGCAAGAAGGAGCCTGTGCTGGGGCATGGGCCAGAAGAGTGAGCTGGATGTGAGTTATGTGCTTGCCCGACAGTAATGACTGCATGCACCAGGCATGGCTTTTCCTACCTTGCTTTGCAAGAAGGGGTTCTGGAGCTGCTGTCTCAGGAAGGTGGAGCTCCAGCAGGATAATGATGAAAGTGAGATTGGAAAGAACTGGAACAAATATCCTGGCAGGGGAGAAGACAAGTTTGCTCAAAGTAGTGCAAAAAAACACCCCACCCTTGGTAGCTCTTTCCTGGCAGCTCCAAGCATGCAAATGCACTGGCTGGTCCCTCACACGGAGCTGGAGAGCCAGTGTAAACTCTCCAGTCATGCAGAGGGATGCCAAGTCTTGGCCTTTCAGAGCTGTTCTGTTCTCTGGCTCATAGCCATGGCTGGGGGATTGCTTCGAGGAGAGGCCAAGACTGACAGATGATCCCTTAATCAGCTGTATAAGCAAAGCCCAAAGTCTCCGTTCCCACCTCTGCCAGCTAATTGCTTTTGTTACCAACCCAATGGGGCAGAACAGGTTTTTGTGCTCTGGTGCCCTTTTTAAGCATTCACACTGTGTTTCCTAGCTAGGCTGTGCAGATGTTGATGAGCTCTGATGAGCTGCTTACCCATCCTCACAGGCACCAGACCCCATCTCCCCGCACATGGCAGAAGGCACCTTGGAGAACACTACTGTGCACAGCAGTGAGTCTGAGTCTATACCCTTTGCTTGTGTTCTCCTGGAGAAAACCCTGCTGTTAATCTAGAAGAAAGCTTTTCTTAGGCTGCTCCCATCCTCAGACAAAGCCCAGAGTCGTTTCGGGACCTGTGATCCTGGGTAGTGGTGGTGTGTTGCGGAAAGAAGGGACAAACCTCTGTGGTCTGAGCCCACAGGTGAAGCTGGTATGACACTGCTGATGCTGGCAGCGTGGTTATCACCTGCAGACTAGTGTAGGCTGTCCATGAATGAATGGAGAGACAAAATCATTTCTGTGATGGAATTCTTCTGGCTTATCCTGGATGCCACTACAGCAAGAGTCAAAGATGATCTGGCCCATGTGGGATACTCAGTTGTGCCTGGTTAGTGTGCCAGGCTTGCATCCATGTTCCTCACCAAAGGAGGACTGGGGTCTGTTCCAGGGAAGCATTCATGGAGTTTCATCTCATCTGCTTCCTACCCCTTCATCCCTCAGTCATCATCAGTCAACAGTTTCTTTGGTGACATACAGCATGGTCCAAGTATGGGAAAGCTGCTTTTCAGTCTGCTGCAGCAGCATCTCCTTTCTGAGTGATGGAGGGGCAGACAGCAGCAGAGGTACAGAGTGAGTCCAGCGGCAACCTGGCCTGGAGGAGCAGACCTATCTATGCAGACAAGGCCAGCATAAATTCAAATTCACCTCTGGATGAATAATAGAGTGAAATGGGTTTTCCTTCAGACACCCTGAGGAAGAAGGGTGAATTTATGTGAGCTGTTTTGTAGGCAGAATATAGGAGCTTCAGCCTCTAAGGTCAGAACTTCCATACAGAAAAGCAGGACAACTGTGTGCAGGTGTCTTGTCATGCATGGCCTGCAGGATTTGGACGCAGAAAGCAGAAGCTTGGGAGCAGCTTTAGTGGTGTGTGATTATTGTACACCAAACAGATTAGAAGTAGAGTAACTTAGAGAATGGGAAGGAGCAGCAGCCTGAAGCCCCCTCAGCAGTCAGAGCTGAAATCCCATGGAAATGTGGTGAATATTGTGGAAATGTGGAAATTCCATGGAAATGCGGAGAAGATCGAATACAGGTCAGCCAAAAGAAGCTAAAAAGCAGCCTCTGTGCTGACAATAAGCAGAGCTTGAAGTACTTGATGGTTTAACACTCTTTAGCTAACTCAGGAAGAGGAGAATGATTTTGAAGTCCTGTTGAAGAAATCCAAGGAGTGCTAGACTCGACACAAAAATGATGCCTATGAGAGCAAGCTCCTTAACTGAAACAAGGTGAAACCATAAGGGAATTTGCAGCTCATCAAGGTCTGAAGAGGCAATTTTGCAATTATGGGTGCTGAAGCTTCAGTAAAAAACTGAAGTCTGATTGTGATCAGGAATGAAAGTTTTAGAGATGACAGGAAGGTCCTCGGTAAACCCTCGACAGAGCAATCAGAGCTTGCTAATCCAAGAAACACACTCTGGTCTGAAGGTTGGAGGCGACTGGCATGGCTTTGGCACAGTGGGCATGGCAGAGAATCCGAAGTGGCACAGGAGGAAAGGTGAGACAGACACTGGGTGGGAGCAGGAACTACTGGAGACCAATAGAAACATCATGCAGTGATGCAGAAGCCAGGGCCATGCCTGGAATACAGAACAGGAACAAGACCTCAGTGCATCTCCTTTCTTGGCAAGTGTTTGCTTGCACCCGGAGACAGCACCTAGCTGTCAGCTTGAAGAGAAGAGGGGACAGCAGTACATGAGTTCATAGCAGCTTGAAGGAGAGAAGGACAGAGCTGCTGCAGATGGTGAGACCATCAATCTAAAAGCACAGAG
>WYDI02007943.1:0-12321 GCA_009867235.2 Psittacus erithacus | reverse complement strand
GGGTGCTCAGGCATTGGAACAGGCTGCCCAGGGCAGGGCTGCAGTCACCGTCCCTGCAAGTGTTCACACCCGGTGAAGACGAGGCCTCAGTGCCATGGGTTAGTGGTGGCCTTGGCAGTGCTGGGAACAGTTGGACTGCATGAGCTTAAAGGGCTTTTCCAATCCAGTTGATTCTGTGATTCTATCATTCTAAGGATGAGGAGCGGGTGCAAGGCGCCATGTCCTCACCACACTGCCAGGCACTGGGGCTGTCCCTGCCTGCACAGCCAAGGACAGGGCAGGTGAAACGTCCTTTTGCAATGCTGGCAGCCTGTCCAGTGCTTGTTGTTGTTTAGGACAATCCCAGCCTCTCCCAGCCCTCCTGGGTGGGGATTTCACCAGCAGTGACGCACAAACCTCCTGGGACTCGAGGGACTGGATGCTTCAGGCCGGAGGTCCGAGGCCATCTCACCATCCCGTCCCCTTGCTGCGTCTCCACCCAGGAAGCCAAGCAGCTCAAAGGAAACTTGAGCCCAGCACACAACAGGGTCTCAGAAAGGGCACCAGGAGCCAGTGTGAGCTTGGCCAAAGATGGCAGCAGGAGCTCAGCTGGAAGTCCATAGGCTGATGCCCAACACACGTGGAAGATGAGCAGTTCAGGCAGCAGTGCAGTCAGTTTTGATACCCCTGAAAGCTAAATCTCCAAAGCACTGCAGGATGCATCTTTGGTGATGCTGAGCTCTGCCCAGAGGAGGCATCCCCAGAACAGTCCCTGGGCACACAGGGCTCCCTCCATCAAACATCATGGGCCAGCATCACTGAGGGATGTCCTTGATAGGGGTTTTACCAGTGAGACACAACCCTCTGCCTGGAGATCTTCTGGCCTGGGAAATCCTCAGTGTATCAGAATTAGCTGTGAAGGACAACAGTGCCCAGTATGAACTCTCTGGGGCAATCCAGGGCAGCTCATGTCAGGACAATTCCTTGGGCGTCTTCTGCTGCCATATCACAGGACTACTCAACAACCACCTGGAGTGATACCTCTTTTCCTACTCACCGCCTACCCTCTTCCCTTTCTTTCTTTCCCTCGCTCTGACATGGATATCATCTGGTGAAAGGGCCACTCCTCTGGATGGAGGCTGCAACTCTCATTTCGATTGTGAAAGCACGGTCCTTGAGCACTGAGAGTTTCTTTCAGGGACTTACCGAGATCAGAAGCCTCCCCAGAGGAGGCGTTCAGGATGCCCGGGCTCAGCAGCTCTCTCCCTAGCACAGGCTGCCCATGTACAGCCTCCAAGTCCAGGAGATACAGACAGGTCTGTCTCCAGCAGATCCCCTGCCCATCACCCAAAGCAGAGAGCACCCAGAAGGGAGGGAGATGGTGGGAAGGATAGTGAAAGAAAACCAGGTAACAAATTCCAAACACAAGCCAGGAGTTGATCATGCTCAACCTGCTCTAGTGGAAGGTGTCCCTGCGCATGGCAGGGGCTTGGAACTGGATGAGCTATAAGTTCCTTTCAACACAAACCATTCCATGATTCCATGACCTGCCCACAGGTATATTTTCACATGCTGTTCCCAAGTCTCCAGCTCCTCCTTGCTGCACTCACAGCTTTGACCTTCAGACACTCCTCTTCCTCCAGCCCGATTCCTCTCTCACCTGCAGTGCCTTCAAGGTCCTTGCACAAAGAACAGACACCTCAGCAATGCGACCAGGGCTCCCCACACCCTATAGTGCAGAGGCCAACTCTGGCTGCAGAGCAGGCACTGACACAGCTGCACCTCCAGAAGGGTTTCAGAAAGCAGTTCACTGGGCAAACCCTTTATGCCAACAGCTTTTTTTGTTGACCTTCTTATCACCAGCACCTGGGAATCGTAAAGGTGCACACTGCTGCTCCTGCTCTGTCCTTGGGGACCAGCAAACCCACCCAAGCAGCAGATGGGATGCACAGATTTCTGGTGCATACAACAATCTTGAGCAGCCACCAAAACCTGGGCAGCCCCATCTGCCAATGAACACAGCGAGAGCCGTGCCAGGAGATGGACCGTGATGGTCCCACATGGGGATGCAGCCCGTGCACCCTCCTCCAGACCTGCCTGCACAATGAGCACCAGTGTTTTTATGGTGATCAAGCTAAGTAACATGCTCTGGTGAAAACACAGGGCTGCTGGTGGGTTCCTGGCATCGTGCAGGGGCATTTTGGTTCACAAAGAGGGAAGGGCTCTGTTTATTGAATTATTAACATCACTTCCCTCATCACCAGCCAGGTACTCTGAGAGCAAGTGCTGACCTAGCCCAACCCTGCTAAGCTGGTAAGATGACATGGGATCCCATGCCAGCCTGGTACTGCGTTCCCACTGCTTTCTCTGCTCCCAATTTGCTATTAGTCATCCATTTCTGGAAGGTTTCTCATGCATAATAAAGTGTTTCAACACTTGCATAAGCCAGCTCTTCTCACCAGGAGTGACCCGCTGCATTTCCCAACGCTTTCCCTAGGCAGTCCTTCCGACTGCTATGAAATACAGAGTTAAAACATGAAGTCTTCTATCCCCCTCGGAGGCAAAAGGTGTGGGAAATCGAACAGATAAGAATGCGTTTAATTAGTATCATTTGCATAAGCTCTGGGAAAGGCTCACCTGACAGCTAGAAGGGCCTCATTTGTCTGGGAGCACCAGCCATGGGCACTGAAATGGGCACATTAGTAGAGCTGTGCTGCTGATCAGATTGGGGAGATGGGAGGTGATGGAGCCCCAGAGGCTCTATGGACACCCCAGCTCCCACTGCCTCTTTGTCAGGACACCCCAGCTCCTTCTACTTTCTTTTTGGGGCTCCCTTCTGTCCATTTTCACCTGCTAGTTTGTAGCTGCTCCAAGTGAGAAAAGAGGATGTGACTTTTAGGTTGCAGAGGTCCATCTGCCCTGCCCTGGATGACAGGGGAAGCACAAGCACATCCCTGGGTATCATGTGGAGGCTGCCAGAGCGGGCTCAGCATCTGGTAGACATGGGACCCGAGTGCTGTGATCTCTGGTTTTCACTGTGCAGATAGCTGCAGGTCCCTAACCACAAACCCCATCCCGCTGTCACTGCTGTGGGTACTCAACGCCTCATGTCAGAGGCACCAAAAGCCCTTTTCAGTACCTCAAGGCCTTTGCAGTGATGAGAGTCTCACCTGACATTGCACCTAAACCCACATGCAAAGCTGAATTTCCCAGGGGAAAAAACAGTGATGCTCAACCCCCCTCCTTCTGCACACATCCCCCCTCAGATCCCTCCGTCTCCTCCAGCTGCCTTTCATCCGGCTCAAGTCTCACTTGCTCATGTTTGCTCCCAGCAGGGCTGTGAGCGGCCGAAACAGGGGCTGAGCTCCTCCAAAAACCTGGAGCTGCCCCAGCATCCTTGACCCAACCTTCACCGTAGCTGCAAGCCCTGTTTATACAGCACCCGGCGCAGCGGGGTGCTGCTCCAGGACAGGCTCCCAGGGCTTACAACTACTTTAATAACAAAGCCAAACCAGTAATAACTGCCTTATAATGAATGAGGTTATGCAGCATCGCTGGAGCCTTCGTTTTAGGGTGAGCTTGGTGCCAGGAGCTGCCAGGGGCAAAGCTGTCCCTTCCCACCCTCCTCCCTGCCTGACCACCAGTGCCTCCTCTCCTCCCTGTGCCAGCACTGCCTTCCTGCCTGCATGAATGTGCTTTATATCTACCCCTGGGGTGTGTGTTAACCCTGGGTGTGCAGTCCTGCACCAAGCAGCTCCAGGGCACACACTCCTGCCCCAGTTTGATTTGCAGCAACCCAATGGAGCATGTGCCATGGCAGGAGAAGGGTTAACTTGCTCTGCTGCCCACAATGCAGCTCATTGCTGCTCCTCTTCATCAAGCTGGAGGTGAGAGCTCAGCTCTTGGCCAGAGGCTGCTGGAGGCTAGTAAACCAGAGGGGTGGAAAAACAACCCAACCTGAGCTCTGAAGACACCCCAGCACTGGAAACAGAGCAAGGGGCCATGTCCTTTCAGCTCATCCGAAAGGATCTCGCGCACAAACTGACATGCAGGTGGAAATCTGGCTATCAAGCACCCACCAGGCCTTCAGGAGCAACACATTTTGGCATCAGAAATGGAAAGAAAGGGTCACAGAGATGCATTTTCTCACTGCGAGAGTCAGAGCCCTGGCAACTGCAAAGGACTGAAGCTTTTCTTTCTATAGATGAGTCCAACACTCAGATCGTTAACAGTCAGGCACAGCACTGCCCTTTGTTACTCGAAAGCATGCTGGCCATGCTGGAAGCTGTTTCCTGCCTGACACAGGTCTCACAAGACCCCAGTTCAGGATGCAAACCTCAGCCCCATTGCTGCATCTTCCTCCCTGCTGAACATGCAGCATGTCAGGGGCTCCACCCTCCACTCCCAGTGCTAGACAAGCTTTAGGAAATTATCTTTATTATGTATTAAACCAACAGAGGCTTTTATTCCTGCTCCTTCCTGGCAGCTGCGTATCCTCCGGTTGAGGTCGTGGGACCTTCTCTGCTCGCCCGTATTGAGCCCTCAAAGCTGTATCTGTTTGGAAGCCATGCCCCAAAAACTCTCCAGTTCCCCCCAGAGCAGTTTTACGCCCCGTACAAGCAGCTGAGGCTACTCTGGGCCAGGTGGCTGCATGACTCTGCTCCTCCATGGCCATCTGCTCCACGAGCATCCTCACCCTCATCCCTGCTGCCTCCTCCTTCCCTCCCTCCCTGGGAGGGTGATGGGGGCCGGTGCCCCCGGGCAGCAGCAGTGAGAGGGGTGAGCGGGCAGGGGCAGGGCTGGGGCAGTGACAGGGGTGAGCGGGCAGGGGCAGGGCTGGGGCAGTGACAGGGGTGAGCGGGCAGGGGCAGGGCTGACCGGGGAAGTTGGGCTCATGTTTCAGGTGCTATTTTTGCCTGGGAACGAGGGACTGCCCGCGGTGCAGTGCGGGGCCCCCCGGGGCTCGCTGCCTCCCCCAGCTGGAGCCAGATACCATCGGTGCTACCTGCCCGTCCCTGCCGGCGTGCTACACCTCGGCGTGGAGGGCAGCGTCTGCTGAGGCACTGGGACATCCCACCCGCGCCCTGCCTGGTCCATGGCGTGGGGCGGCAGGAGGGAAGGAGCTGTGTCCTCTGGGCATGGCTCACTGCAGGCTAGGCTCCCCAGTCCTGCCACGCTGAGGCTGGGAACACTTCATCATAGCTAACCCCGGGAGATGGGGAGCAGCCCTCGCATGCTCCCCATGCCATCTACACCAGGTACACTTGTCCCTTCTCAAGCCTGGCCTTAAATCCATGCCACAGGGGGGTAGGATGCTCAGCACCTGGGAGGAGCCCCTGCAGTCTCCCTTGGTAGCTCCCAACCCACACCATGCTCTGTGGGAACCAGTGCCCAAAACCACGGGGCTGCACCAGACCCATCTCCTTTTATTTACTAAACCCAAACAAACGTGATTTAGCGGCCATAGCTGCAGAGGCGTGGAATCTTGAGCAGCCCGAGGAGCGGGTACAGCCTGCGGGCTGTCCAGGGCCGAGACTGCACTTACACACCCACAGGCAGGCTCCCCACATGGGGCCATGACTGTGGAGCCTGTCCCCTCATCGTGGGCACCCACAGTGTGCATGGGGGCAAAGGCAGGAGGAGGGAACCTCCCCTCCTACCCCCCCCCCCTTCCCCACGCGGCTTTAACCTTTGCGAGAGGAGAAACTGCGGCAGAAAACGGGGATTAAAAACCCATCCAAAAACCAGCGTGAGAAAGGAAACGTGCGCGCGCCCGGAGCGCTCTGCCCGCGCCGGGAACAATGGCCCGGGCAGAAAAACCGGTTCCTACGGGAGGAGGAACGGGCTGGGAACGGGCTGGAGGGGGCAGGGACGGCTCACCCCGAGCGCTCCCAGCCTGCAGAACAAGCCGGGCTTTATGAGCCTGCGGCCGCGGGGCTCGCTGCCCCCTTTCCCAGGGGGAATCCTGCCCGGCCTGAACCCACCCTGCCCAATGCCCACCCTGCCTGGATGGGCTCATCCCCAGCCTAAGGCCATCCCCAGGCAGGGGCTCATAGAGTCTGAGAATGGTCTGGGTTGGAAGGGACCTTCAAAGCTCCCCTGGTCCAGTGCCCCTGCAATGAGCAGGGGCACCTTCAACTACATCAGGTTGCTCAGAGCCACATTCAGCCTGGCCTGGAATGTCTCCAGGGATAGGACATCCACCACCTCTCTGGGTAATCTGTGCCAGTGTTTCACCATTCATTCTTTCATTGTAAAGAATTTCTTCCTCACATCCAGCCTGAATCACTCCCTTTTAGTTTAAAAGCATCACCCCTCATCCAGGCTGATCTCACCCCCAGGTAGTGGCTCATCCTCAGGTTGAGCTCACTGGCAGGCTGGGCTCATCCCTGGGCTGAGCTCACCCCAGAGGGCACAGGGATGTGCTGTGCTGCTGGCCGGGCTCTCCGGGGCCAAGCATAGGTGGGAATGCTGGGCAGGTGCCCACTGGAAGTGGTGCTGCTGCCAGTGTGGCTGTGGCAGGGGCGGGAGGCAGGATGGTACTCACAGAGGTAATGAGACATTGGCAGGGCCCATGGACCCACCTCCTCACCCAGATCGCACCCACAGGATGTCTGTCCCTCCCTGGAACACACCCCACAGGCACACTTGGGCAGAGGGATGGTTTGGTTGAAGATGGGGTAAGCCCAGGCACACAAACCAGCTTCAGCATGTCCCCTGCCCTGGACACAGCCACGGGTGCTGGATGTGGCCTCTCGGTTGCATGGCAGTGTTAAGACATGCTGGGGACTGGATACTTTCATTTTGAAGTAGAAGCTTCAACCCTGTAGGAATCAAAGCCACTGTCATGCTCCTCAGGGCGAGCTGCTGCAGCTTCCCTGCACTCGAGGAGTGCAATTCCCTCCAGCTCTGGCTCTGCACGTCAATCCAACTGCCCCAGACCTGCTCCCCATGGGGTTGAGCCACAGCCTCTCATCGGGCTGAGCTGGACCTGTCCTGCCACCCCTCACTGCGGGGAGAGCTGGGGGGAGCAGGAAAGGCTCCCCTAGACCTGCCACAGCCAAACTGTTCTCAGCTCCTGCAAACACCTCCCTGAGGGGAGGCAGCTCTCCCTGCCTGCACCAGGAGCCAAAGAGAGGGAGAACAAAGCTGTTGCCAGCACATTTCTCTGCCTTGACGCACTTGTGAGCCTTTGGAGCTGCTGCTGGGATCCCAGCACCCACATGGGCCCTGCAGCAGCACAGAGGGTTCCAGGTTCCCCAGGTACCTGGCAGAGAGCAGTGCTCTCAGCCCTGCTGTCACTCCTAACAGCCTTCTCCTCCTGGATTTAGCAAAACCCATCCAGTTCTTTTGATCCATTCTCTTTCTTTCCCAAATCAAAGGGTTTGCAGTGTTCACCGCTGGGGAGCAGTTGAGCACAGCAGCCTCATAACAGCAAACCCAAACCTGTGCCCTGTGCTTCCACTAAGCCCTGCATCAGAAAGCCATGATGAGCCGCCAGCCCATGAGCATACCTGTTTCTGTCATACCCAGTTGCAGTGATGGGAGAAGGAGCAAAGCTTTGGCATAATCTTGGTGGAGACACCCCCAGCCCAGGACTCCCCACTGCATGCACAAGGCAGTCTGAAGCTCCAGCTCCAGCCCAGAGCTGCACCCTGCAGGGCTGGGGCAGTGGCAGATCCCTGTATGTGGATGGGAAATGGTTGGAAGCAGGTCTGACACTCAGCAGAAGGGAAGGAGCTATGCTGGGCTCCTGCAGGGCTCCTGCTGCTGCTGGAGGTTTCCATCATGCCTCTTGGGATCACACCCTGGGTGTGTTTGGCACCCCAAGCCCACCGAGATGGTGATGCTGCCCCTGGCAGGCTGTTCTGGTGCCCCTCCTGCTGTAGCTCCTGGCTGCACTGTTGGCAGTGGAGGAGGGAGGAGGTTCCCCACTCAAGTCTTCAGGACTGAGCTGCAGGCTGAGGACACACTGGGTGTCCCTAGAACATGGGACTTATCCTGGCCTTGCACAGAGACTGGCACCGCTTCTTGCCTTGGGGTGGTCCCTGTGAGCATGGGACTGCTCCAAAAACTGTCACTGCCTGGGCACAAAGTATGCAGGGATGCAGCCAGGCATCCTTAGGGCCAGATCCTCCCTTGACATGGTACAAAAGGGCTGCAAACTTTCCTCAGTGAAAGGAAACCTAGAGAGCAGATCAAGGCCTTTAGCACTGAGTGGGAAGAATGAGCTCCATTTGGAAGTTTCCTCTATAACCCAGGTCTTTGGATGGGAAGCAGTGCCGAGAAGAGCTTACTTAGAAATGTTTGTGGTTAGTGATTCCATTCTGAGTGGCACAGAGGTACCTGCTCCATAGCATTGTACAGGGCTTGGAGCAAGCTGCTCTAGTGCAAGGTGTCCCTGTCCGCGGCAGGGAGTTGGAGCGGGATGAGCTTTAAGGTCCCCTCAACCCAAACCATCCTGTGGTTCTGTGGTTCTATGCAAACCCTTGCTTGGCCAAGGAGGGCTCTGGAAGAAGCTGTCAAGAGGCATGCGGGCCCTGAGCTGAGGGCTCCAGGGGGACAGTGGCAGGGGCTGGCTCATGGGCAGTGCATGGGCAGCCCTTGAGGAGGAGGGAACCGAAGAGCACCGGGGGGGCACAGCAGCCCCTGCAGGCAGCCCCATAGGGGTGGGTTTGCAGGTGCACGGGGAGCCACAGATGTGGCTCCTCACTCACATCACATCTGCCTTGCTGGCACCTCCACTCCTGGGGTGCTCGGCAGGGCTGGGGAGCTGCTGGGCTCCATCCTCAGGCTGCGGCCATGAGCTGGGATGCCCTTGGGGTGATGCTGCCCCTTCCCTCGAGGATGGGCACGTTGCTGGGTTTATCCACACATCTCAACACAGGCCACCTTCCCCAGGTGCATTTCACCCCAGAGGGAAGCTGTTGGTGGCGGGGATGCCCCTCACAGGCTCTCGCTGGGGACACAGAGCAAGTATTTGCCTTTGCGGATGCAGTTTTTGCCATTGGTGTCATGATGAAGTCAGGATATGTTCTCAGTCACATGGGAATCCCTCGGGGCCAGGGGGATTTGCCTCTCCTGAGGTCACTATTCACCAAATGCCATTGTCATAGCGCTGTGCCCCAGGGATCAAACTGTCTCAGGGGAAAAGTCTCAGTGCTTTTTCATTCCCACTTACTGGCTCCAGCCCAGAGGAGCTACCCCCAGCATTGAACACCCAATCCCATCCTGCCTGGCAGCCCTGCAGCTCCCAAAGCCCCTCCAAGAGAAGACACCAGCCCCTTCAAACCCATGTTCAACCCCTAAGGTGCTGGAGAGAAGGCTGGGGGAGTCCATCTTGCCAGCATGAAGGGGCTGAAGCCCAAGAGGGTCAGATCCTGCTTTCTCTCAAGCAGTGCTGAAATGTGCCCTAAGGTGGTGCATGCTCTTGTAGGTTCATACCACATCACGGCATCTCCACCCCACACGGGTCCCCAGTCTAGGCTGGGCAGCCCCTCTCTCCATCAGCAGGGGAGAAAATGCAGGAGCTTTGGCTGTCCCTCACTATGGCAGAAGGGCTCTGAGAGCACTGCAGACCCTCCAGACAGAGCTTCTGTCCTTGGCTTCAGCCCAGACAGGGCTCAGCAGTGCTCAGCTTCCCAGATGTCCCAGTGGTAGTCAGCCACCACATCACCGGAGGCCCCAGATCAGGAGCAGACCTGCTCATCAGCCACCTTCATTCCTCACCACCTCTGCTCATGGAGGAGTTCGGACTCCCCAGACTTCATCCTCTTTGCAGCTCAAGATCTAACTTGAATCCTCCCTGCTCTGAGTCAAGACTTGTCCTCACAGAGGGCAGAAACATCCCATAGTCCTGCTTGTGTTTGCTCAAGCACCGGCCAAGGCTGCTGGGATAAAGGTGTTCTTGGTGCAGACCCTGCTCTTCTCACAGGGCCACCAGGGCCAGGGAAGCTCTCTGACAAGTACAGCAGCAATGGAGGGGACCACAGTGCTGCTGGTCACATGCTCAGCCAGGATGTCACCACGCGAATGGCCAAATTTGGTGACAGTTGGTCCCTCTGCACAATGCTCCTGGGCAGTCTGGGATGTTCATGTCTTGTCACCAAGCCTGAAGGAGCAAAAGGTCCCCACAGCTCCTTCGTGGCCTCGCCTGCTCATGGTACTGCATGTCCAGAGCAGGACAGAGGGGAACACAGGCAGTAGGCGCAATCCTAACCCTCAGAACGACCTCCCCTGATCCTGCCAGCATCCTTCTGTCTACACAACCCCTGGTGGGGCTGCTCACCTCTGGGACTGAAGCTGGACTCATATGGCTGTAGTACGCTGCCACAGGGGCCATATGCTGCCACATGGGCACCAGACTTACTGAGGAACCTTTGGCAGAACTAGGGCAGAAAAAGTAGGGATTTTGGTGAGGATGAGGCTGGTGCCAAGGACCTTTGGAAGGCTCTCACCATTGGATGCAATGGTTGTCCTTGGTGGTGCAGCTTACCGCATGGGCTCTGGCAGCATTTCCAGCACAGAGGAGCTCACAAGGAGCACTGTCTCCTTTGAGAACAACCAAGTGCATCTCATGCTGAGGGCAAATGCCACCTCTTGCAGGACTTCTCCACAAGAGTCTCAGAAAGAAGCCATGCAAGCTGATAACGGACCTACACCCCCTGGGAGCAGCCCAGGCAAGAGCCTCAGGAGAGACCCCTGAGACCTCGTGCACAGATTCCCCCTGTTCCCAGCCTGGCACCTCCCAGACACAATAACATGACCCCAGAGTGTTGGTGACATGTGAGGTCACTGTGGTGGGACAAGTGTGCTCCTGCGGGGCCCCGACACCTCCACATCTCACACAGCCAGAGGGATGAGGAGCTGTCTTGAGCATCGCATGTGTGTGTCATGCACAGGAAAGGTGAAGAGGGGTAAGAACATACACATAAATATGGGGCTGGCTTTAGGCTTTTGTTGGACCCAAGAGATTTGCCTTCTGCTGTTTCAGTGGCCAACTGGAGGAGACAAAGCTGGAAGAGATAGCAAGAGGAGCGATCCAGCCCCACCAAAGCAAGTTTTGCTCTTTCACTGATGAACAGGCAAGTGGTGGCAAAACTTTAATTTCACCCATAGAGAGAATGAGTGGGAAACGCTGATGGAGGTGAAGCTGGGAAGGAAGGTGTGTGCTCCATTCCTCACATTCCTCTCCAGCTCCCTCGGGATGGTGGCTGCACTCCCCAGGGTCCACCTCGGTGCCCAGGGGCTGAGGATCTTGTTCTGCAGCCCTGCTGGCTCCACTGGGCAGGGCTGAGCATCTCCCCAGTGCAGGGCAGAGGGATGGGACTGAACTCTGGATCCCACTGGGGTGTGAGAAATGGAACCTTTGATCTTAGTGGGCAACCTCTTCAGAAACTCATGGGTGAAGGTCCCTCACAGGACAGCACTGTGTTCCTGGGCATCATCCCACTGAACCCCAGCACTCTGCCATGTGCACCGTCACACTGCATCTTATGGCCCCATGCTGGAGCCTGCTTTTGCGCAGTACATATTGGGCCCATCTGAACACCCAAGCGCAGCTGGTGGGATGTGCTCTCCCCCGGACACTGCACCCTGTCCCCTCTGCAACCCAAAAGCACAGGGAAGGCCATGGCACTGCTGTGCCCCATCCCGTGCACCCCAGCTCCCTCCGGGCACAGGCGCGAGGGCACCGCGCCAGCAGCTAATGGGAAAGTTCAGGGTCGGGGCGAGCTGCGGGAGAGGCACATAAAGGGCTCATTGTGCATCGGGGCTCTCACGGCACAGCTCACGCAGGGCCAGAGGCTCAACAACAAAACGCAGCCCAGAAATATGACAAGACACCTTTTTCCCAGGCTGCTGTTAAACTGCAATTAAACATCTCAGCACACTCGGGCAGGGCGATGTCTGCATCCCAGCCTACCTCGGCTGCAAAACAGCTCTCTGGTGCAAGCAACCTTGCACAGGTTGGCCCAGAAAGATCCCCCTTAGGCCTACAGATGATGTAAATCCATGTACCACGGTGGGCAACTGCTCCAATCCACCCACCTTTGGGTCCACTTGCAGCCCCTGCTGCAGAGGATAGGTCTATATGGGAGAGCCAGGCAGCCGCTGCTCCACGATAGCTCCCAAAGTGTCCTTCACAAACCAATAATTGCTGTCAGTGAAGAGGCACTGTGACTCTGTCTTTCCTATACGTGTCTGTGCAGCATCTTTGGAAAGGTCAGTGCCTCTCCAACCCACTGCCATGGAATAATATCACAGGATCCCAGCCTGGTTTGTGTTGGAAGGGACCTTAAAGCTCCTCCAGCTCCAACCCCTGCCACAGGCAGGGACACCTTC
>WYDI02007942.1:0-11715 GCA_009867235.2 Psittacus erithacus | reverse complement strand
ATATTTATAAAGAGATATATATATTATTAGAATGCAACTGGTGATCATAGGACTTGTTTGGTTGCAAAAAAACCTCCATGGATTTCTGGTACCTTTGGCAGTTGCTAGATTAAATCAAAAATTATCTGTGCTAGATTCAAATGATTCCAGGTATTTTGTTTTGATTTTGATCTGTGGATTTCAAAGTGGTCAAAAAAATCTGGCCTGAAGGCATAACAGATCTCTCATAGTTATTCCTTCAGTCCTTAGTAAAATGCCAGTTAAAACATAGAAACCAGTGCTTTTCATTTAAAGGCCAGCGCAGGATTTGAAGGGCTGTCTTGAGCAAATGTCAGTTTAAATCTTTCCTTCCTTTTCTTTCTTTTCCAGTTTGAATTCACTTTTTTTTGCAGTGACTGAGAATATTAATTATGTTTCACATGTTGCTTTTATATTTGTTAAAGACACTCTAATTTGAAATACCATTCTGGTCCATGAAAGCTGGTAAATTCAGATTTGCATGTGTTTCATAAAATAAGATAAATCAACATATTGTCCTTTGGTTTATCAGAACAATCCACAGAATATTTTTCTACAGTTTTAAAATAGTTATATGGTATCTGATTTTTCAAATTGCTTGGTGCATCCTGTAGTTGCTCACCCTGTCTTTCCCAGAAGAGCTTACATCTAATTCCAGGGACACTATGTGTAAAGGGTAAGAAAATACTAAACCGAAAGCAACAAAAACAGTCCAAGGAAGCCAGAGGGAATTATGGTAATAGGCTAGAGCCATGGTTATATGGCTGCCAAGGAAAAGCTTGAGTATAGCTTCAATTCTTTCTAAATAACTGGTAAACCTTACTAAAATAAAAATTTTTAATTTTAGAAATATTGCAATTGAAATTGTTGAGACCGTTGAGGACAATTTCTGTCTAGCATTTGAATAATCCCTTTCAGGTGTAAGTACTCATGTATTCATAATACTTTGTTGCATAGAGGTCTGAAAGAAAGAGAAAAGTTGTACTGTGTGCGTGGGGTTAACCATGAAGAAGCAGTTGGGTGAAGCATCACTGCCACTGTGCAAATTGAGCTAGAAGGGTGATAACACTGGTTTAGGAGGCTGCCCTGAGTGGGAAACAGTAGAGACAGTTGTGTGCCAAAGATTTCCCTCTCATATCATCCTGAGTTTTCCTACCAGAAGAGTTGTCTAAATGGAGCTTAAGGACTTTGTCTTTTTATCTGATTTTTCTTAGCATCTAGGAGTGGATAAGTTTAGGCTGTTGGACATTAGGGTCAGGTGTTATGTTCAGGGCAACTCTGGAGCCCTGCATAGTGAAGCTGTGCCTCCAAAAACCTCTTTAAATTCCCGAGCACCAGGTGTACAGAGTCACTCAGACAGGCTTTGCTGTATTTGTGTTGCCAGAGTTGCTCCAGTGAGTCTCATGTTGGTTGTACTTGCTATATACAACGTAAACAGATATCTAAGTAATCCCAGGCAGAAATACAATAAAACTGAGACAATACTTTTCCACTATGAACTCCTTGCTTTCTTTCCTGGAAGCTTTCCACTGACCCTATTTGAGTTTAATTTCCCCACAGACTCTTTTGTGTTGAAGATAGTGATCTGACCAAAAGACAAAGTGAAAAATGGTGCAAGCAGGTATCCTGAGTGAAACACACAACTTTGCAAGGGTTTTGTGTGGCTGGGAAACTAAAGAAATGCTGCATCTCGGCTGGAGGTGCCTAAGAAATGCTTCTAGAAACTAAGGAAGATGTGATAATAACATATAGATAAATATTAATTTTTAAGTGCTACTTTGCTTTAGCTAACACAAACATATGCAGCTTTGGTTTCTCTCAGAGGTATTTTCAAATCTTTACAGGGAGAGACACTTGGAGTCTCCAAAGCATGGATGAAGTCAGTATCTGACCCACCTACACTTCTGAATTTTATTAGCACAGTCCTTAGTATTCCCAGCCAGCATTTAGCGTCATCTATTTTTGAGGCAAAGAGACGATTGTTTTTAGCTGAAGAAATCTGAAGGCTGTATCAGGGTTGGTACAGATGCATAAGTCCCTCAATTTAATGATGTTCAACCACTGAGAAAGTCCTCAGAACTATTTATTTTTCCCCTCTCAGTGCTCAGTTTAAAAACTTAGCTCTCAAAGAATGGCAAATGGCCTGACCAAAATAAGAGCTTCTTAAAATGCTTCAGGAGTGGCAAGGGAAAATGTATGAAACCAGTGTCTATAAACTGTTTGGGCCATCTGGGTGACTCACCACTTCTACACTCAGCAGCTGTATAGAGTCTCAACTGAAACTGCTTTTAAACTGCCTCCCTCTTGCTGCCTTTCCATTCTTTGTCTTGGGTTTTGATTTGGCTTAAACTAAAAATAAATGCTAGTCCACACTGTGCATGGCCACAAAAAAGAAAGGCATGGTATCTTTGTTTCCTACACAAGCTAATATATCCTCTAAATTAAAATGACAAGGACTATCACTTTGTGAACAAGAGAAAGGAAAGCAAAAGGACTGTCGTGGCTTTGTGGAATAATCAAACCAAACGCACAGCAGAGCAGTGGTTTACTTCGAAACGTTAGAGGTCAAACTTGATCACAGCTGGGAAGGTTCTGGAGAAAGAACTTTAAGCCAGGTTTATTTTCTATTATGTACCAAAGTTTACCAAACTGTATTTTAAATGAGACAATTCCGTGTAGAGGGATTTGCATGGTGGTTGCTCTTCTGCTTGTCAAAGGGGCTACCTGCAGTCATGTTCCGCAGGTCTGTACAGATGGCTGTACAAGTACTTCAGTTATTCAAGGACACCTGAGATCATCCTTGGAGTTTTCTTCATCGTGAACAGTTTGCGCTTTATTGAAGTGATGTGGTGATGAAAATGCCAGATGATTATGACTACGTTTGCAAAGCTCTTAGCTCTTCAAATATTTTTAAAAGAAACCAACATGAGCTACTTGATATATGCTTAGTTTCCTTGCTTTGTTTGTCAGAAGGTGAATATTCTCAGAATTGATGTAACTTGAGGTGTTTGCTTTTCCTGTATATGCCTTGTAAAAGCTGTTTTCGTTCCATGGGTAATTCGCCTGCATATTCTGATTTTATTGATTTAGAATTGTCAATAGAAACAGATGCAGAGCGCTAATTTTAATGAGCATCCAGCTTCCAGAGCTCCAGAACATTTGATTTAATGGTTTATCCAATCATGTAACACCATGTAAGGTTTTTGTTCAATGGAGCACTTTTGTCAAATTGAGAGTAATTGTCCTTATTGTTCTACAGGAACCCACTAAAAGTAGGATGCTAGCACATATTTAGTTAGAGATTTCACATATATTTAATTGGAAATAAAAGCATTTTCAGGCAGTCCAGGGCCTGATCTTTTAAAAACTGTTACTGTCTGGTTTCATAGTGTCTGCTGGAGATTCGTATATGAATCATGCTGCAAATTCAGTAAGTTCTTAAAGTATTTTTATCTCATGGTTTAAAAAGTTCATGTTCTTTTTGTCCAGTTTGTTTTAGTTAATACTTCAGAATTTCTAGATTTAGAATTCAGAATTCCAGGCCCCCTTGTTAAGTTACATACTAAAGAATTAACTCCTTCAAATTTTAGAGTTTATATAAATGAATATAAAGTGAATATGCATAAGCGCACGCTTCAAAACCCATAGATGGGATAAGACCCACCAAAATCATTTGCTTGCTCTGTGGACTGTCCCATTTTTAATGGTTCCTTTACATTGAGTATGTTAGAACATGTGCAACCGCTTGTAAATTCTGCTTTTAGCATCACTTTCAAATATTTTTTATAGAATTACTTTTACAAAATTTGCCCTAGTGAACTGTTCACAATACAAGTCGTTCAGATTTCAATCAAATGCTACAGATGGAGGTAATTTATTAAACTCCTTACCAGTGTCACATTTTATCTATAAAACCCTCAGAAGTTTTCTGGCTTCAGTAAGAAAGTGGCATTGAGAACAAAGAGACTTGGTAAATTAATCTGTATTCATTATGCACTATTCCATACTAGTACTTAGGGATAAAATCCAGGTCTTTTATCAGATGCACATCTGAGCTCTTCACAAGTAGACGGCAAATAAAAGTGAAGTGTATTTTTCATGGGCCCACTCTTTCCTGGGACAACTCATTTGGGTTTTGTTACCCACTTGGATAGTGGAAGTCACATTTCCAAGCTTTCTTTTGAATTGCTTGCAGAAATATACATGAAAACATTCAGAAGTTATTGTTGCATTGTACTTCTCACCATTTTTCCTGACTTTCTTGCATTACAATTTCTCTGCAGTCTGTCTATGCTTGTTGAGAGTTATCTCAGAAGTGCACATGTACACCCTCCACAGCCTCTTTGCCCAAGCCCTCTGTGTGCAGCCTGATCATCTAACATAAATGTGGGAACATTTTTGTACCAATCAGCTATATCACAAATGAACATCTTTTCCCCAGAGCAAATGGAAACTCGTGGAATTATGCAACAATGAAAGAAATAAATGAAGCTGGATGAGCTTTAGTTCTAAGTTTCGTATTAATCTCGAACTGTCTGGTAAACTTTGATTTGAGAGAATGAACACAGTACTTGCTAAGTACAATCCTTGCTCTGTGGTTTATTTAAAAATATTATCTACTATATTCAAGTTTTGCTGTAGACATACGACTACATCTAAATTCATTTAGAAAGAAGATGAAAGATGATTAATATTTGAGATAAGTAAAACTTGCTTCTAAATAGATTTCTCTGGGAGATCTCTTTGGAGATTTTTCTAATTACATTGGTGCCAAAGTATAGTAAAAAAAAAAAAAAAATCCCTCTTTTGTTATTTTCAGAAATGACTGAAGTGTTCTTGATAGTCATATCAGTAACAATAACCTGATGAGATTTTTGTTTATTTAATAGCAAATTAGCTAGTGTGTGCAGGTTTAATGATGATAGCTTTTAATCTTCCAAGCAAATGTGAGGACCATTACTCTGAAACCAGACAGAGTGGATTTCAGCAGGTAATTTCCTCTTAATTATAATGTTGTAGAAAAATGACTGACTCAGGGAATTCTGGGGAGAAGTAGTATAATGACCTCTGTTATGCTATGATCTCTGAAATTTCTCATGTTTTCAAGAATTCGTATTTTTTAGTGCGTATGGAGCCATAAAGTACTTTTAACTATTAGCATGGTCTTTCATATATTACTTCACTAAACACCAAGCACATCTGGCAGACCCACTTCTGAATTATTAAAGGTGCTGAGCACTTTTTAGCACTTCTTTTAGCACTTTAGGCAGCACTGGAGCAGTATACTGCCTAATAAACCCTTCCTGGGCTGGATTTCCTTCAAGAGCTGAAAGTGGCAATGGTCTCATCACTGCTGCAGTTAGAATTGTCAAGAAGAACAGCTGTGCAAATCTTCCCAGAAACTCTGTGAATTTCCCAGTTGCATCCAGCCCTGTTCACTTCTGTTTATGTGCAAGGTGTCATGTGCATAGGGTTTTACATGGGAGGAAGGCTGAGATGGCTTGGCTGCCTTGTCCTCTGCCTTACTCTTCAAATAACTTAGGTCTCACAAGGTTTATTTTAGGAAATATTAGACTTATCCTTATAGCAGCTATAAAATTCTTAAAAGCTACTTATAATTTTAAATTTTAATAAGTATTCTTTAATGATCAGTCACTTTTCTCTCATTCAAGTACGATTTACTCATTGAATAGTCCTACTACACATCAGAAGTTAATGTGGCAAAATCTGACACCATGTTACACAGTTCTGTAGCATTCAGTTGCATGATGTAAAATGCCTGTACTAAATCCATTCCAGTAAAGCTTTTAGTTTAGATCATGCATTTTGACTGTGTTTCAGTGCACTTTTTTTTCTATCAACAAAATGTTGATATGATACAGTGTGCTCAAACCACTTTTCTTGCTGTTTACAAAAATAAATTTCCTGTTTCCTAGTAGTTAGTAGCTGACATGGTGCATTGAATAGATTCTCAATAACAACAAAGCTGCTTTATACCACATTATTAAATGCAGAAGAAATTATTGATTTGCTATTAACAAAACTGTAGGCTCTCATATTTTGTCTGTTTAGATACAATGTTAAGGTTAAAACCTCATCTGAGGTCTAGATTCAGAGGCATTAAGAAGGTGAAATCATGTTGATACAGCCTAAATTTCTTAGTGCTTCTATGCATCTACTCCCACATTGTTTAAATTTTGTGAAATGTCACAAATGTCTACACATCCAGATAACACAGACTTTTGTTTAGTGAAAAATAGTTATTCAGACATCAGTGTGCAAAAAAACCCTTTTTATTTGCTTTAAAGCCCTTCTTTGATGACCCTTTTTCTTACAGCTCTTTAATATATCGTTTATATTCATACTGGCTTCACTGCTTTAGTAAGCTGCTGTTATGTCACCTTTTAGTCTTTGAAAACAGTGGATTACTATCAATTCTAGTGAAAGGACACTTGCTGAAAGTAACCTGTTAAAACTTAGTTTCTCCCAGACATCCTCTGTAACCTGTCAATGGTACATCTAGTAGGAAACGAGTTTGGGTGATTCCTGCCAGAAGTGCCTGATGTCATCAAGAGAGACTTCAGGGCATTGTGATGACTGGTTAAGGGATCAGGAGCACAAGTAGTTTCTCCTCTATCCTTCCAGTTGCAGGGAATGATGAGACAGGAAACAGGAAGAGCCAGCAGATACCTGGCTCCAGGCCTGGTGTCATGGGCAGAATTTTGGGGGTCTTGGTCATGGGCCAGTTTGCACATGAGGCCTGCTGGCAACAGATGTGGTACACCTGTCTCAAAGGGGGAAAAGGATCTTTGCACAGAAGTTAGCAGGGCTCATTGAAAGAGCTTTACATGATATTTGACTGGGGATAGAGATAAAACCAGGCTTGGTAGAAATAAGCCTGGTGGTAGCATACCAATCTTTGAGGGTCAGTGTGCTAGTGATGTCCTTTTGTTTGCCATCTTGGTGGAGGAACGGGATGCTGATCCAGGCAGCAGCAAAGCTGCAAGGGTTATTGAGGTGGTTGAAGCAGCCTTTGACACCATTTCTCACAGCATTCTCTTAGAGAAACTGGCTGTTCATGGGTTGGTTGGGTGTACTCTTAACTGAGTAAAACACTGGCTGGATGGCTGAGTCCCAGGAGTGGTGGTGAATGGAATGAAATCCAGTTGACAGCTGGTCAGTAGTGGTTTCACTCAGGGCTCAGTACTGGGGCCACTTCTGGTTAATATCTTTATCAGCGAACTGGGCAAGGGGATCAAATGCACCGTCAGTATGTTTGCAGATGACACCAAGTTGGGTGGGAGTACTGATCCACTTGAGAGTAGGAAGGATCTACAGAAGGACCTGGACAGGCTGAGTCAAAGAGCCAAAGCCAACTGTATGAGGTTCAACAAGGCAAAGTGTCCTGCATCTGGATCACAACCACCCCATGCAATGCTACAGGCTTGGGAAGCGCTGCTGGAAAGCTGCTTGGTGAAAAAGGACCTAAGGGTGTTGGTCAACAGCTGTCTGAATATGAGCAGTGTGTCCAGATAGCCAAGAAGCACTCCAGAACCCTGGGTCATGTCAGAAATAGTGTAGCCAGCAGTACTAGGGAAGGATTGTCTCCCTGTGCTCAGCACTGGTGAGGCCACGCGTTGAATATTGTGTCCAGTTTGGTATGTAAAAAAAGTCCATTTAAGCTGCATGGTGAGTTTGCCCAGGCAACCTAGTGCTGTCTTCATTTCATTTCCTCTAAAAGAGAAGTGTGTGAATGTCACGTAGACTGTCTTGTATGTGGAACTATAGTCTGACGTTTCAGGAAATAACGTAACATACAGTTTTCCATCTTCAGCAACAAGGTAGTGTGACTTTCAGGACAAGCTGGGTAAGTGTTAAAGCTTTTA
The DNA here is from genome assembly GCA_009867235.2 of Psittacus erithacus. NCBI lineage: Eukaryota > Metazoa > Chordata > Aves > Psittaciformes > Psittacidae > Psittacus > Psittacus erithacus. The sequence goes on along the minus strand of WYDI02007942.1, from coordinate 3,811 downwards.
GACTATTTACATGTTTCTTGAACTTCAAAGGAGTTTTATAACGTTAGCATTTTTGAAAGGTATATTAACCAACATTAAGCTGTGCCTATCTTATGTTATTTTAAAATTGCAGTAGTTATAAAACAGATTACTGCTTCTGCCTGTATTTAAGTATATGCATTTTTCAGGTCTCTTCTTTCCAGACCTGTGGTCATTTTCTTACTGGACCTCTCAGATGTCACTGTACGGTATTCTGGGCGGAAGCAGAGGGCATGCTCAGTAACAAATCCAGTTATAAGGAAGACAAACAGAAAGTTGTGTTCATGATGATCTGATTACCAGTGTTGCTTTTTAATCCTTTACTAACTTCATGAGATGTGCAAAAATACAAAAATGTGTAAGTTGCTTTGTTCTTGCCTTACAGGGCACACCAGCAAGTCAAGTCCGATACAAAGTAGATGTTGTCCAGTTTCCTTACAGTGCTAGCATTTTTGACGTGGAAGAAAACTCAGGACGTGTAGTAACCCGAGTAAACCTAAATGAAGAGCCAAGTACAGTGTTTAAGGTATGAACTCATATAGCTGTTTATTGTTAGAAAATATTGCCTGTATTTGATAGGTTTCCTTCTATCTTTGTGTTTCTTTATGTTGTTTTATATTGCATAGAAAGATGTGAAATTTTGATTTTGTTTGTTTCTTTACTTTCTTAATTTCTTCCTGGCGCATATTCTGTGCTTTTTTTAATTTCAGAAACATTTTGAATGGGTGTGATTGCTACTGTTAGGAGGATGGAAGAAACAGGGAGGCAACCTCATCTTTTGAAAGTTACCTTGCTGATCTCTTTGTTTTCAACAGGGCTGTCATCATAGCAATTTTGTGAGAACCTCTTAAGAATAACGAGATATCTTGCAAAGAACGTTATTGTACAGTGGATAGTTTGGTACTTCCTGTTCACAAGTCTCCTGTCTTTAAGGAGATTTAAGTTACTATTGTGGTGTTATTGTTCCTGAAGAGTCTCAAGTGTAATTAGTATGGACTAAGTTATGATTATAATTAAAATCATTGTGACAGATATCCCCCTTTAAATTGATAAGTGGAGGTGGTAGTTAAAAATGAAAATTAAAGTGTGTAGGTGTCATACTTTAACCCCAGATGGCAACTAAGCACCACACAGCCACTTGCTCACTCCCCACAGCTGAATCGAGGAGGGAATCGGTGGAGTGAAAATGAGAAAACTTGTGGGTTGAGATGAAGACAGTTTAATAGGGAAAACAAAAGCTGTGCATGCAAAAGAAGCAAAACAAGGCATTCACTCACTCATTCCCATTAGCAGGTATGTGTTGAGTCACCTCCAGGAAAGATGGGCTCCATCATGCGGAACAGTTACTTGGGAAGACAAACGCCATCCCTCTGAATGTGTGTGTGTGTGTCCCCGCCTTCCTCCTTCTCCTCCCAGTTTTATATTCTGAGCATGATGCCATTTGGCATGGAATATCATTTGCTCAGTTGGGGTCAGCTGTCCCAGCTGTGTCCCCTCCCAGCTTCTTGTGCGCTCCCAGCCTACTTGCTGGTGGAGTGAAATAAAATATAATAATCATAAAAATCATAACAATAATTATAATAATAATAGGGAACCAAAAAGAAGGAGAAATAAAAATTCAGGAAACACAAGTGATGTGCAATACGGTTGCTCACTACCCACTGACCGATGCTCGGCCCATTCCCAAGCAGTGACTCGTGGCTTCCAGCCAACTCCCCCCAGTTTATACACCAACATGATGTTCTGTGGTATGGAGTATCCCTTTAGCTAGTTTGAGTCAGCTGTCCTGTCCACTAATGCAGCAGAAAAAGCACTTGAAAAATCCTTGATCAGGGTAAGCATTAAGTAGCAACAACATAGAAGTGTTATCAGCATTATTCTCAGACTAAAGCCAAAACACAGTGCTGTACAAGCTACGAGGAAGAAAATTAACTTTATCCCAGCAGAAGACAGAACAAGGATCTCTTTTCTTAAGAGAATTTTTTTCTGGGGGGGAGGTAATGTTATTTTTTTTGTTTTGAAATCAAACCTTGGTTTTAGGTATTAATGTCAGCAACACTTTTTCTGTTTATTGGAAGATACAGGTGGTTTTTCAATTAAAAAAGTACATAATGTAGAATTGAATTATATACCATTACAGAAGGTGAAATTGATTCTGGAGTTGTGAGTGAAGACAGTCTGTGGTTAGATGTGAAGGGAATCCCCTGAAAAATGTACTTGAAGTTGGCAATGTGTTTTGGAGAGGTATTTTTACAAGACTGTTGTATTTTAATTCCAGTTTACTGTGTATCTCCCTGTTTTCTAGCAGCTGGTTCAGCTTGTGGGTGGCTGTCACCTTTTTAGTTTGTTTTGTTTTTATGTAATGTCTGATTTGCAGTGAAAGAAAATCTCATCTGACTTTTCATACTGAAAATATGAGAAGTATTGTTGCAAGTCAATATAAAAAGTATTCATGCCTATAGTAAGAGAGTGATCTTCTGTATTGTTTATAGCTAGTGGTCATTGCATATGATGATGGGGATCCTGTGAAGTTCAACACCACCACTGTAGAAATTGCTGTACTGCAGCCTTCAGTAATTCCACGATTTACACAGGATGAATACAGGTGAAGCATTTATTCATTCATATTACAACTGTTTTGGGTTTTTTTTAAATTGAAATAAGTTCCTGTTTGAATGCTATTCTAAGATATATGTGATACAGAAATACTGTATTGTCAGTGTGGAAGTGCTTCCCCTGCATATACCTGAAATTTTGTACCCTCTGCTGTTCATTTTGTCTCATGGAAAACAATAAGACACAAAAATAAGGTTTGAACAAAATTACCAAAACCCTTATGTACTTAGAACTGATAAGATATTTACTGATACAAACTCTTCTTCAAGAAATAAATTGGATGCTGCTCTGAGGAGAGAGCAGACAGAGCTCAGATCCAGCAGAAGCACGACTGTGTGAAATTACATGCAAGACTTCTTTGCAGCACTCCTGTTCGACAAAGTGAGGATGGCAAAATACTTTTGAGTTCTTCTTTCTCTTAACCACAAGTTATTTTGCAGCCAGCCATTCCCCAATCATATTAGATAGTGGTGCAATTTTACTGTTTTAGCAGGTTGTCTCCAACTAAAAAGATCTGGACTGTAGGTAACAATGACAGTGAGGAAAGGTTTGTTTGAAACTATCATCTCAGAAGCTGTTGAAAATATCAGTCATATTTGAGTGTGTTTTAATTCTGTAAACCATTTATGTGGGATATGAGATAATTCAGATTCTTTAACATTGGAAGGGAAGATGATAGTTATTACTACAGCGTCATGATTTGATAAAGTTTTCCCTCTGGCAATTTAATAAAATCAATCCCATTTTCTTGAAATTAAGTTTAAAAAAATGGTGCAAAAAATTATTATCTTCATAGAATCATAGAATAGTTAGGGTTGGAAAGGACCTTCAGATCATCAAGTTCCAACCCCCTGCCATGGGCAGGGACACCTCCCACTAAACCATGCCACCAAAGGCTCTGTCTAACCTGGCCTTGAACACAGGCAGGGATGGAGCATTCACAATTTCCCCGAGCAACCCATTCCAGTGCCTCACCACCCCAACAGTAAAGAACTTCTTCCTTATATCCAATCTAAACTTCCTCTGTTTCAGTTTGAACCCATTACCCCTTGTCATGTCACTACAGTCCCTAATGAAGAGTCCCTCCCCAGCATCCTTGCAGGCCCCCTTCAGATACTGGAAGGCTGCTATGAGGTGTCCATGCAGCCTTCTCTTCTCCAGGCTGAACAGCCCCAAC
>WYDI02007941.1:0-19192 GCA_009867235.2 Psittacus erithacus | reverse complement strand
TCCATTTTCCCCTTCTTGAAAATGGGGGTCATATTTCCCTTTTTCCAGTCATCGGGAACTTCACCTGACTGCCATGAGTTTTCAAATATGATGGACAGTGGCCTAGCAACTTCATTTCCTGGCTCCTTCAGTACCTGTGGATGGATTTCATCAGGTCCCATGGAACTGTGTACGTTTAGGTTCTTAAGATGATCTTCAACCTGATCCTCTCCTACAGTGGATCCAAGGTCTTCATTCTCACAGTCCCTGCATCTGCTTTCCAAGACTTGGGTGGTGTGGTCACAGCATTTGCCAGTGAAGACAGAGGCAAGAAGTCGTTAAGAACCTCAGCCTTCTCCAAATCTGGGGTGGCCAGTTCTCCCGATAGCTTCCGGAGGGGGCCCACGTTGTCTCCAGTCTGTCTTTTATTTGCTACACACCTACAGAATCCCTTCCTGTTATCTTTAGCATCCCTAGCCAAGTTTAATTCTAACTGGGCCTTAGCTTTCCTAACCTGGTCCCTAGCTTTCTGGACAACATTCCTGTATTCTTCCCAGGCCGCCTGTCTTTGCTTCCACCTTTTATAAGCCTCCTTTTTCCTTCAAAGTTTCCTCAGCAGCTCCTTATCCATCCAAGGAGGTCTCCTGGCCCTCCTGCTGCACTTCCTTCTAGTTGGGATGCAACATTCCTGAGCTTGTAGCAGGTGATCCTTGAATACCAGCCAAAGCCTCATTTTTTTTGGATGTAACTCCTCTCTATTATTAAGGCAGTTAACCCATAAAAAACCAAACCCCAACATTAAGTGATTAAAAAACATAAAGCTATAAACACTAGCAAAATAATCCCCCAACATTAAATATACTACTGTCTTTTGAAATACTGGATTTTTTCTGAAAATTTAAAAGAATAGATAGACTACATCCACGATAGACTACAGACTCAGAGGCATACTGTTCAGAAACATCCTATTCCATACTAAAACATGGCAACTTGGAAATGAACTAGATAACATTCAGATGCACACCTGAGAAGTGGAAATATTTACAAGGGGGCTTATGAAAGTTAGTCACACATACCTAAAAAAAAATGCCAGGGAAACATGTTCCCAAGATTAAAAAGTAAAAGCCATTTTACTTGGAAAAGTAATGAACACTTTGAAATTATTTTAAAAGAATGTGATCCTTCAGCTAACATAGTTAATTTATAGTTAACTATCCTGTCTTCAGGTATCTGAAGTCACAGAAGGGAACATTTGTTGCTCAGGTCATGCAACAATATACTAATATTTTTGGTCAATTAATTTATTCTTCATCCTTTTCTAAAGAAAAAAAAAAGAAAACACAAACCATAAGGACTTCTGAAATAGCTATTGGTAAATATACGCTTCCCTTAACAACATTTCAAATTTAGGCAATCCTTATAAAACAGATTTTAGTATTTATTCCTGAACTTCAACATGCGTAAGTAAGGCACAACATAACACTTAAACGGGGTGGTGGTGGAAAATTATTCTTTGTTAGCAATTAGGGCAATATGAGGCATTTTAGATCAGATTTCTTGTGGCATTGGACAACAAATCAGGCATATTGCATGGAAAAAAAATAATCAAATACTGGTACTCCTTTCTTTGGTTAGAAGGAATATGAACATCAGTTTGAAGTCTTGCACTGCCAAAGATAAGCTCTGCAGGCTCTGTTTAGACACAATCACACATAACCTGTGTGCTACCGACTCCTGTATCCAGCATCTCTCAAAGGGGCTTTAAGAACTTGTGTTCACATAAGCAGCACAAGCTGGGCCTCTTATCCACAGCTTACTTTATAGGAAATTCCCAAGAATGAGGGTTGAACCATTCTCCAAAGAAGAGGAGATCACTGCCCAAATAATAACCCTGCAACATCACTTCCCCAGATTAATCTGTCTGCACAAATGATATGGTGACTTGCTTTGGAGAGGCACTGCAATAGTTAATTGCAAATTATTTTATTACATTTGAAATTTGTTATCTACTCGAGATGTACTATGCAAGTACTTTATTACTTGCAATTGAATCAAACATCCAGTGTGTGTAAATATTCAGAAAAGAGCGTTTGCCTCTTGCCCACCCACACAAGACAGTTTGAAAAGACATCAAGGTTTTTCCAAATCTTGTAGTTCAATGATGAGGTGCAGAACAGAACATTAAAAGAAAAAATAGCATCATTTGACCCTCCCTCACATCCAAGTGATGCAAGTATATTTTCTGAAATAAATACCGTTTTAACTATTGCTTACAAAACATGTTGGGGACTTACATGTTTAAACTTCAAAGTTACTCCATTTGAACTTTTTTGGATGGAAGAGGGATTAAAGGAGAAACTTTTTGACACAAGTTGTCTTTTTACAACATATAAACGTGCTTAGCAGGCAAAAGCCTACCTCACCTTTACTTGGGTTACCCTCCATAAAACTGCTGCTATTTGAATTGCTATTGTGTATTGCTAGTACACCTGTGAATACCTCATATTTAAACATTAAATTAATGAATGAATAAATCTTAACAAATATATAGAAAATGGTGCCCACTAGAGGTTTTCAGATAAACAAGGGTGCCTGGGAGATTTGAGAAGCAGTAAGAAGCCTATAACTCTGGGGGGCACAAGGAAAGATAAGATTGGGATAAAGAGGAGAAAGAGTTGATAAATTCAGTCTTCAGAAGAACCCCAAAGAGCAATTACTTACTTTTGGCAGGCCTACCATACTTGCAGGGCAATAACGACAGCATTAGGAACCTAATCTTCAAAACCTGAGAGTAGAGAAGTAAAGGGTGCTTCATTGCTGCTGCTCCCATTTAGCTAGCAACAAGAGGTCTGTAGGTCAGTGGCAGACACTTGAGTCCCTACTCCTTCCTTCACTTGTATTAAATTTGCAGCATCTCACCAAGGGTCTGCTTCCAACTAGACCTCAAATCTCTCCTGCTCCTGATCAGCATCATGTCTTCTTATATCCCCCTGGCCCTACTGCCCTCTATTCATAACCAGGACCTCTCAGGCATCATAACACTTACTGCAACATTTCTAGCACAATCTCATATTTTCTTTCCAGTGAGTCTATCTTGAGAAAACCAGAAAGTGAAATACTTGCTTCCATCCTTTCCCTTGAAAAGTATAAAGCACCACTGAAAACTACCCCCATGTGAAGACCATACAACTTTCTTCCTACCATTCACATATAACTGGACTCAAAAAGCACTCAGGGAGACCCAGATAAATCTGCTGGTATTCTTGATTAGCCACCCCATTTCTAAACAGATGACACTTTTTAAAATGTCACACCATACTTCCCACAACAGTTGTATGCAAATGCTAAAAGAAAAACATTCTGACCTCACCAAAATCCATGGCAAAGGTCCTAACTGCTTCAGCAAAGGCAGCTTTAAACTAGTAACTTTCTTATCCCATCAAATTGACCAGACCCCACTGCAATTACAAAAACAATAAAGAGTATAATGTTTCACTATTTATAAAGTGGAAGGTGAGAACTGGAGAAGAGCAGTACTCCAAAAGTCAGGAAAACTTACTAGTAGATTACTTTCCATCACAAGCTCTCACAGGAGTGGTTATAAATTCACAGCTCCCTGACTTCACCCCCCAGGGGAAAGGGTGGAATAGAAGTCACAACTCTGTCTGGTGTCACAACTGTCTTTAGTGTTCAGACAAAACAAAGCAAAACAGAAACTTACCTCTTCAAGAGCTTTAAAATGCTGATTTATGGGACAAGATATATAACTTTTACATTGGAAAAATCTGTTGATACTGCACAATCACAGAATCATAGAATAGTTAGGGTTGGGAAGGACCTTAAGATCATCTAGTTCCAAGCCCCCTGCCATGGGCAGAGACACCTCACACTAAACCATGTCACCCAAGGCTCTGTCCAACCTGGCCTTGAACACCACCAGGGATGGAGCAGTCACAACTTCCCTGGGCAACCCATTCCAGTGCCTCACCACCCTTACAGTAGATCTCTTAATTTAAGCTGACAGAAGAGTAAGAATATGAATGACTGACATTTCAGTAGGCCCAAGGGTAGATTATAGTATGTAAAAGTGCCCTCATGCCTGAGAGTAGTTACAGAATACGCTCAAGAAAGAAACCGAACTCCACAAGCTAATATTGCACTGCTGTCCTGGGCTAAAACCACGACAACTGCTCAGTCAATGGGCAAGAAATCTATCAAACTGAAGGACTTCTTTGGCTCTAGAGAGGAGAAAAAGAAGAAAAATAGTACCACCTCCCTTAAAATAGGCCATTGCCAGAAAAGAATTCAAAGACAGAAATTTAAACCATCTTTGACTTTGACTGAAACAGAGTGGCAAAAAAGAAGTTATGTACAGGAATTAAGAGTCCAAGTCCCCTTTTCCTTGATTTTCAGTGAGCTCTAGTACCCCATGACACTTCAGAAATAACTTTTTTCTGAAGTATTTTGCACATGCACCAGATATTTTGAAAAAGTAATAGCTATGAGTCATTTTTCAGTCAAGGTTAGGGCAACAATTAGATCTGTAAAAAGTCAATTTAGCTGGCCAGGAATAGTAAGTTTGTATTTAGGCTTTATAATCTCATTTATGTTGAGCCACATATATTTATGTATATATCACAAAAAAACCAAATCTGATTGATGTGGATGAAACTTAATATTTATAGAAAACTACATAAATAGTGCATTAAAGAACTCTGGAAGGAGAAAGCCCAGATTATAAATCATGTCCAAGTCAGAGATACATTTTAAGCAGATAAACCACACAGTGATATTAAAAGATTTTTGTGACCTGTTTTCGCTTCTTGACAGTCATGATAAGCCAGTCCTACTCATTCTTCTTTTAAAATGAGCATTAAAGGATTGACAAGCTTACGTTTTACAGATGGAATCAAAAACCCGGGAGCTCAAAATACAGATTCAGATATTGAATTAAATATAACTCAGGTACATATGTCTTTATTGTAAAAAAATAATACATGCTCCTGTAAGCATCATCTCTTTGTATTAAAATCACAGAGAGCATAACGCTACCAAAACAAATACCATACTTCCATAGTAAATTTATCACCAGCTTACAAGGTGATGCAGAATAAGCTGAATTGTAGGGAAAGATATGCCTTTGAATATATGCCTCAAAATAAAGCAAAGTATCCATATTGAGATGCATGTATTTCATATTTTAACACACCTTAACTAGGTTTATTATATCAGTTTCTTATACTAAGCACAATATAATGAATTTTGAGGTCAAAAAATGTGTACCTCAACTATAAAAAGTAGTGATTCATTTGTACTTTCACTGATATGCATAATCTTGAAAATTTTACACAAGCCTTATTTTGCCTTTGTGAAAGATCAGATTCTGTAGCATTACCATTGCAATATTGTCCCTTTCTAAACATAATCAATGTGACTGACTATCCATCCCTTCATAACAAAACTCCATAACTCCCTTCGTAACAAAGATATTTTGAGGTACACATAGTGGAAAAGACAGCTGGTCAGTTCCTAGTAATGTTAATAACAACAACAATTCACAGCAAGCTCTGCTCCACATGAATCTTGGACACCAGTGAAGAGAAGTTGACTATTGGAAAGGGAAGTGAGAACATGCAAGGGGATCTGCATGAGTGGAAACCAGCAACCATCAGTGTAAGAAAGAGAACTGCACCGAACATGTTCAAGGTGAAGAGATAATTATCATATTTTGCAAAGAGAAGCTGCAGATTGAAGCTGTGGAAGCAAACATGGCATTCCTCAATTGAAGGGCTTGGTAATCTTTGCTTGAGGCATTCTTTTGTGTTTAAGAAGTCAAAGTAACAGATGATGATTCACTACAGTTAGTGTTTTACCTTTGAAGGTCAGACTCAGTCTTTAAGGGAGCATTCCAAAGGAGCATCTGGGCCCATAACTTGCAAGGTTGGTTATCTTGGGGAGTGACAATTGTTGCTTGGTCCAAAGCATTAAATACTTGAGCCTTTCACACAAACTCTGACTCACAGGCCCCACTCTTCTTTCCTCTCTGCTTCTTCTACCACAGAACCTCCTAACTTTGCCTATCCCCAGATTGTCCCCATGCCCATCACACTCACTCCTTCCAACTCCTGCTCTGATCCCTCTGCTGGTCACTAAAACAGCATTGGTGCTACAGACTTCACGCTTCCATCCTGACGTGTGCGTTGGCACTCCACACCAATCTGTCATGATCAAGCACCACCTTCCATGCTAATCCTCTGCAGAATTTCTTGAGCTGAGAGATACTTCAAAAATCCAGACAGACTACATGTTTTGTAGCTCATCTTGAGGACACAGGGGCACATGAGAGGCAAAGACTGTCCTAGTTCTAACAAAAGCGGGAGACAGATGCAAGATGCTGAAGAAAGCTATGATGTGAGAAGTTCTTAAAGTGAATGAAGTATGGGTTGCACAACCAATGGAAAGATAAAAGAGACCAAAACTTTCAAGAAAGTCCCTGAGGAGCAGTAAGGAGAGAAGGAAAATCATAAACAAAAGAGCTTTAGCTTACAAGGGAGTATCTATATTAGATATTCAACCTCCTAAGCAGCTACAGCTTAGGTAGTCACAGGCTTATTGTTATTATTATTATACAAATAAAGATTTTTAAGCTACAAAGCTGGAGGCAAACATGAGTTCTACACATAGTCACTTGACCACAACAGGTCCTGAAGTTTGCCACAGGTCTACCATTTCACAGAAAGCAATGCTTGGAATACAACATCCTAATTATAAAATACTATAGCGAGGATATTTTTTAAATTAAATTCACTTAATAAAGACTTAGTGATACATTTCCAGTAAGTTCTAATCTCAACTCATTATTAGTTGAGATTTTTTAAGTAAATGCCAAACCACAGCATTTTCAATTATTACTTTACAAATATATAATTGCCTTATTAAATCTAAATTGAGTACAGATTTAATAAATCTTAATTCAAAGCACTGTGATGATTTTTGTTGCCAGACAGATGGAATAAAACTTTTCCATCAAAGCACAAAGGCCAAAACTAAAAAAAAGTTAAAAAAGAAAAAAAAATCCAAATTAAAAAAAATCTAGAACCATTTGAAGGAAGAAAAGATGGTGAAAGGGAGAAGGAAAATATAAAAGCCTATAAAATATTGACAGGTAGACCTCAATTTCTGGCCATTCAACTTAATTTTCAAAATCCCAAATGCTATATTAAATTTGTTTTAAAGAGATAAGGCCATATTTGAAGGAAACAAACACAAAAGTAATGAAAACTATTTCTAAAAAGTCAGAAAAAATATTTAAAGCAAACAGTGCTGTCCCTGTGGGAATTTAAACCCTTAGCAGACCGTTACAATTGCATTGACTACGATAGCCTCAGTCACATGATCAGCTATACTACATTAGAAATAGTCAAGCCATGATATATTAATGATGCCTTGCTATTTTGCCACAAAGTTAAAAAAAAAAAAAAAAGAACTGTCTTAATACAGTGAATTTACCACAGGTGCTTAATAAACACTCAATTTATTTAAAAGCTTCTCTTTATCTTGATTTTACTGAAGGCACATGGAAGGGGAAATTACACTTCTAACAATGTCGGGCCCTCTTGTGAAGAAAGAAGGTGAACCTATACAAACGGAGTAGCCAACCAAAGCTGAAGGGAGCTGTAATTTCTCAACACTGAGTGCTTCCTCCCCCTAAAATTGTAGAAGTCACTATGGATACAGACTAAGTTGAAAGGCTCAAGATAGGCTTGATCCATTAATCAGACCAATGTTAAACCAACCACCCAGGTGACAGATTTCATCTTACTCTTTAATTCAGTTTTGGTTTTTTCTCATGAGATTATTTCGTTTTGGAGCAGTTCAGTTCAAAGTCAGCAATTATTAAAATTTCTTGGAAAACTAACAAAGCGTAGCTCTTCTCTTGGGTATTCTTCTACAGAAGAGACTCAACACTTCCAATTTCATGTCCAAATGTACTGCATTCTCATACTGCAGTGTTCAAGATGAAAAATATCTCCAGCAGGAAACTCTACATCGACTTCTAGAGACAAGATGTCTCAAATTACATGATTCACTGTTACTAGAAAAATAGCCTAGAACCACTTAGCAAATTCAAGACACACACAAACAGCTTACATGTAGAAAAGAAAGCTAGTCTTGAAATTCAAAATTTCCATAATTTAAGCATTGCTGCACTTGGCTGTTGCATTTATTGTGTTACATTTGGCACTAAATATGTTTGGATTTTAAAATCATGTCAACATTCTCCATAAAAATATGTTCTATAGCTTGTCTAACAAAAATGGGCAAGCATTCCAGCAATAAAATATTAAGCAGCTTTTCTGCCTATAAAGACATTAATAAGGCAGAAATCATTTTAACTTATGTAATTTAAGCCCTGTAACTGCCAGAAGGATTTTTAAGTGGCCAGAATTTTTATTATTTTTAGCTCAGACAGTATTATCTGAGCAACGGAGTCTGTAACTAAGCATACCTAAAAGTATCTAACATCAAGTTGGAAGAAACCTATTCTGCTTCTTAAGAATGTTTATTTTAACTCAACTGCAATCCACATTCAAATTGTCTGTGTGTCCGCAATGCAATGTATGTGCCATGCAAGATCACCAAGGAAAAAAAAAAAAAATGTGATTTATAAACAATAAATATTGGCAATTACACTAAAATAAAAATATACAATACAAAAATCATTGGAGGAGGACCAAGACTGGTTGGTAAATGCAACTGCATCATTATTCTCACAGGGGGAGACTGTCAAAGGCATGAGGGTGAGTTAAGTATCCAGTGCTCAATATATGCCAGCATGGGTTGGACACAATTCACATTTATGCTTTTCAAAACTAATCCTGTAATTCAGGGAAAAGGCCACTTTCAGCAAGTGGTAAAAATGAAAAAAGTTGTATTGAAATCACCATTCACCTTCTGCAAATAATTATAATTTTTTGGTTTGGTTTTTTTGGTTTTTTTTTTTTAAGAAAGTAAAGAAAGACTGCCAATACAGACTACTCTTTCTATTCCACAAGCACAGTACAGGCTAATACAGATAAATTAATCTATTTCCCAAAGTTGTAACCATATTCAAAAACATTTTTACATGGGCAAGTTTTTACGGCACAGCTTTGAAAGGTTTAAAGTGGACAGGTTGTTGAATTCATAAACATGTTATGAAAATGAAGGGCGAAATCCTAAACCAATTTACAGAAGGGGTACATAAACCATATACTGGTCTCATTTAATTTTTCATCAAAACCTAGCCACCTGGTATAGATTAGGCATCACTTGGCAATATTATACAGCAGTTGGGAATGCAACCTGAAGAATACCATATCAATGGAACCTTCACAGAGAATGAGGAAAGAGAGGCAGGATGCCATTCCATGGTTTGGGACAGGTCCAAGCATGGTTATGAGTGCTCCTTGTCCAGCTCAGATTGCCATGGACTGATCTCACACAGGTCTGAAGATCATATGTGATGTGAAAGCCAGCACCCACTTTCTCACAATATGATGCATCCCAGCAACATGTCACAGTACTGAGGGGGAGAATGTTGTTCATGGAACAGACACTTGATTATTCCAGGAAGCAAGGAAAAGCTATTTCTCACTTCAGGTTCTTAGGTTCAGTGACCTAATTCTGGTTAGACTATGACACACACACACACACACACAAAAAAAAAACAAACCCATAAATATGAATTAGAGGTAATAACAATAATCCATATGGGTAATACTGCACATATGAGCATATGGAAAACTCAATATGAATCAGCACAACAGCAATGAAATAATGTGTAGAGATGCCAGAGTACTCGTTGATTTTAACAGTCGCGCTTCTAGGCACAAACATGCAAACAGGGAATCTTGTTGCACATTAGCAGGTTGTAAATTTCCAAATAAAATGCAGTACTAAAAGTGAAAGGTTGTTTGTTTGGTTTTAATAGTACATCTGTTTTATTAAAATAGCAACACTTGCATATTAAAGTATGTCTGGTGCGAGGTGTCTGGTCACATGAAATTTGTGTGAGAACAAAAAGCATGACAAGAAGCCCACCCATATATCAGTGTATGTACTGACCAGTACCTACATGAGGCACTGTTAAATTAATGCTTAATCCTTTTTAAATTCATATAGTGGGGATTTATTAAAATTAGGAATATCTGCTTGGTCATCATTCTTTCCTCAATTTTCCTTCTAACTAAAGCAATAAAACCAATAAAAATAAACCAGAATAAAAACTAGGCAAATGCATCAACTATTTAATCTGCTGAACGTTACATATCTTGGAAAAAGTTGGGATGTTCTTTAGCAAAGAAGTTTTATGATGATCTTGAGACATCTGTGAAAATATCACCATGTTCCATAACATATCATTTTTAAAACTGAGCATGAGTTATGGCCTTCCTACAACAGTGAATGTAAGGGCTCAAAAAAAAACTCACTTGAACATCTGTTCATATCTGGCGTTCGGAGTCCGTAGTACCCCGATGGGCAGGAATGCAAGCATTCACCATACTGTCTCATTCCTTCTCTTCGTAGGAAGAAGAATAACTTGTGCTGGCATCTGATGCACCCATTATCCTTTGAACAAGATAAACACCCTTTGCAAATTGGATTTGGTCCATAGCTAGCTGCAAAATAAGAAGATAAATTACACTTTGAGATCATTTGGAAATTATTTTGGCTGGAGGTCCTCTTCTTTCTAAAGGTTACTTATCTACCACATGGTTACAAATAGTTTTGAAGTTTCTGAAAGTGCACTTCACTCTCATACATCTGCACTGGCAAGTGAATAAAGAGAAATGAAATCTCTACGTTTTTTACTGTACATAGGGCAAATTAATGAATTTACACACATTGAAAATAAAAGTACCAGCAAGCAGAGACCAAGCTATATGAAGTTCACCAGTATAACTTCAGCAAAACCCAGATGCTGAATTCTAGTTTGAAGCTGGGAACATAAGCACAAAACAACAACAAAATATATGAACAAGAGCACACTGATACATGTACCTGGAATGTTCATGGAAATCCAGCAACCACACTATTGCAGTTTTTGACTTGTGAAGAAAGCAGTACTAAGAGTAGAGAATTCTCTGTTGAACATGTACAGCACTAGCAACGCTGTCCCATAGCCTGCAGGGTTCAGTCCTAGAACAACTCTCTTCTTGCAGCCTTTTCTTGATCTTTCCAATAAGAACATCAACACAATTATTTCCAAGAAAAGAGTAGTAGTTTTAACTTCCAGAAGCCTTTTCCTACAAGTTTCTACCAAAATGGGCTGAAAACCATATGCACAGACATTACTGAAGGAGATTACCATTTTAGGTCACCAGTTGCTGTGCCTTCAATTCTATTCTCAAGTTTTGGTTTTCTTTCCCCCCCTTTGTTTTTTTTTAATTACTTGGCTGATAACTGCAACACAAACCTCAGCTGCATTACTTTTGCCCCTATGAGCTTTTATTATCCTGCCTTTCTTAAGAGTCACCAAACATTGCCTTGTCCCCATGGGCTGTCAACTCAAGCACTGAGTCAGCACAGCAGGTTAGCAGAGGGCTCATGACATTCCTGAAAACAGCATAACTTAACAGGTCTGGTTTAAATATTAAATTGGCTACAGAACTTCAGAGAAATTTGCCAGTTCAAACCCTGTTTACTGGAAACAAAACAAAAAAATACCATGCAACAGAAGGAAAGTGTCTTTGGGGTCTCAAGAGCTTTTTAACAAAGCAGCTAGCCAAAAGAACAAGGACTATGTCTAATGGTTATATTTTTAAAAACTTAGAAGTATTCACACCCTAACATAGTACTCTGGTACTTTTATCTTGTATGGATGGATAATTGAGGTTGCTCAATGGATGACTTCACCAGCAGAGCCAGGAAAAGAAAAAAGGAAAAGCCCACCACCCTCTGGAACCGGTAGCTGATAAGCTTTACTCTCACCTTCACACATCTGCACACCACATTCCCACTCCCTCTATGTTCCCATCCCCCACATATGGCACACCAAGTTCAGCCCAACAGCATTCAACTCTGATGCTGTACAAAATAATCCTAGTGGG
Organism: Psittacus erithacus; assembly: GCA_009867235.2. Taxonomy (NCBI): domain Eukaryota; kingdom Metazoa; phylum Chordata; class Aves; order Psittaciformes; family Psittacidae; genus Psittacus; species Psittacus erithacus. The sequence continues at coordinate 7,121 of WYDI02007941.1, read as the reverse complement.
TGGCAGGCAGGACAAGAAGGCAAGCAATCAATGTGAAACAGCTCAGCCAGTGGAACACTTTGAGTATTGGAGTACTCTGGCACCAGGTTCACAAAGTGAGAACCACTTAATGGGAATAGCATCCTTACCCTCTAGGGTATACATACAGTTTTTTGCCTCTTTGATAACCCTTTTGTAACAACGATCCCTATCAGACCAACTACCTTATACTCCTAAACCAGTTCCCATCTCCTGTTGTCCGCAAGAACTCAGATATAACTTTTTCCTGCACGTCATGTTGCTACTATTCTCATTCACAATCCGCATCTTCAAAGACATATAAGATGAGAAACAAACAGATGATGAGCTAGGCCTGGATACATCCCTCATCTCACTGTCAGCAGGGAATCGCATATCTGTAACCACATCAAACAATATGACCATGTACTCCAAACAATTGTTGCTTAACACATGGTGGGCAATCCTGTAGTCTTCTGAATCCCCTTTTAGTCTCCTTGCATCTCACTCTTAGTAAATCTGTACCTCCAGCTTGTTCAAGATTCCTCAGAGAAGCCTGTACTATCAAAAGAATTAAACAGAACAAAGCAGTGAAGATGGAAAATGCCTGGTTTTATTTGCCACCCAAACACTTTTCTTTGGAGTTTGAACCAGCTGAAGTCAGATCTCATAAAGAGCATGTGCATGATTATGACTCCAGGGCTAGGCCAACCATTGAACAGCATGGTTATAGCTAAAGGTGACTATATATATGAATATCTATACATATATATGAATATCTATATATACATATATACACACACACACACACAGAGATATAACTAAAAACTATACAACAGCAGGCCTGCTGGCAACAGATACCAGGGTACACCTGCCACAAGGAGGGAAAAGATCTTTGCACGGGAGTTAACAGGGCACACTGAAAGAGCTTTAAACTGGATTTGAAGGGGGAAAAGGATAAAACCAGGCTCACTAAAGATAAGTCTGGGAGCAGCACACCAATATTTATGGGATGGTGCACTAGCCAAGGTCCTTCAGTTTGCCACCATGTCAGTGGAGATAGGGGATGGAGATCCACAAGGCAGCAGAGAAGCAAGACTTAATGATGCGTTAGAAACCACAAAAGTGCCTGAGAATGGTCACGTAGCAATTAAGGCTTCTCCCGCCAAAACAGTGGCAGACTCAATAGCCCAACTGAAGTGCATCCACACCAGTGCACACAGCATGGTAAGCAAACAGGAGGAGCTGGAAGCCATTGTGCAGCAGGAAAATCATGACATAGTTGCCATCATGGAAACATGGTGGGATGACTCAAACAACTGGGGTGCTGTGATGGATGGCTATAAACTCTTCAGAAGGGATAGACAAGGAAGGAGAGGCAGTGGGGGAGCCCTGTGTGTTAAGGAATATTTTGATACTTGATGGTGACAATAGGGTTGAGCATTTCTGGGTAAGAATCAGGAGAAGGCCAGCAAGACAGGTAACATGGTGGGAGTCTGTTATAGAACACCCCACCAGGATGACGAGGCAGACAAAATATTCTATAAGCAGCTGGGAGAGGTCTCAGAATCACTAGCCCTTGTTCTCATGGGGGACTTCAACTTACTAGATTTGTGCTGAAAATACAATACAGTAGAGGGGAAACAAACTAAGAGGTTCCTGAAGTGTGTGGAAGATAACTTCCTGACACAGTTGGCGAGTGAGCCAACTATGGAAGGTGTCCCACTGGACCTGTTGTTTACAAACAGAGAAGGACTTGCGGGTAATGTGATGGCTAGAGGCCATCTTGGGCATGGCAATCACAAAATGATAGACTTTTCAACACTTGGAGAAGTAAGGAGGGGGGTCAGCAGAACTGCTACTTTGGATTTTTGGAGGGCAGATTCTGGCCTGCTTAGAAGCCTGGTTAACAGAGTCCCTTGGGAGGCACTCCTGAAGGGCAAAGGGGTCCAGGAAGGCTGAACATTCTTCAAGAAGAAAATCTTAAAGGTGGAGGAGCACCTTGTCCTCATGTGCCAAAAAAGAAGCCAGCAGTGAAGACAACCAACTCACCAGGTCCTGAACTTGGGTCGCAACAACCCCATGTAACGTTACATTCCTGGGGAAGCATGGCTGGAAGGCTGCTCAGTGGAAAAGGACCTGAGGGTGTTGCAAACAAATTTTATTATGCTGATTTCTCTGAGCTTCAGCCATAGCTTTGTCCTAACATACTCTCACATGAAAAGGAGCTAACAGCATAAAATGATCCTCCATTATCCTGTGCTATCCTTTTTTTGGAGATGGATCTTTCACAGCTTCAGGTTAAGACAAGATATATGAAGGAGTTGAATAATACAGTAATTTTGTAAGTTGTATACATTTTTCTAAACTTTTCACGTATGTGGAGGTTCCCCAAACCATGACATCTAGACTTTCTTCTTCATCTCCTGACCAGCCTTAAAAAATTATTTGTAATTGCTATGCTTGCATTTTTTTTCCTCTTATAGAAACACTGGGAGATTCAGTTCACCAAAACTTTAACTCATTCATTGAATTTGGATAATAGAGTTCAAGATAGTCACACAGTTAATGGTCACATAGTGATGACTTTTCTTGTTGCTCTCCTAGTTAGTTAAGCTGTAAAAAAACCTAAAAATGCATCAGATATTTTTTCTTTTTTCTAAGGAAAAAAAAAAACCACAAAAGAATTATACAATGATAAGGGTGTAATGCGAAATAATATGATTTATATGATGCAATACAGAGACTGAACTTTATGAAATAATCTGAAAACTTTCCACTGCGCTGCTCAAACATGACATTGAAAAATTTCCAAGTATTTTGCATACAGTAAGTTACTGCGAAGTATATCACAGAATTGGTGGGCTTCCACATTGTTGTTGCATATATTCTTTTCAGACCTTCATGGGAAGCATACTGACTTCTGTGACAGCTCAACATGACCCAATGCAGGGAAACCCATGATATGGTCTACTACTACATTACTTGGATACTGAACAAATACTTTAACAAATCAAGTATCACAGCACTGGTTTTGGTGTCACATGAGCAAGCCATCTTGAAGATACCAACTTAACTTTCTCTCTTTGCCCCTATGTACACAGGCTATCATTAAATCCTACAGAATTCCCCCTGCCCCAAAGTCTTCCCTTTCCATATTTCTTTCTTAACATAGCAAATACAATAGATTCTTATCACATACAGCTTTTTCAATTCTCACATAATTCCTCTTTGAAGGAGGAAGCCAGTGCCTGTGCTCAACATAAACACCTATACACTTCCTTTCAAATTTCTTCATAACTTTCATTTTTTTCTGTATTAGACTGCAAGAAAAAATAACAAACTTACAAAACATGGTCAACCACATTCCAAGTATCCAGCTGCAACACATGCAATGTAGAAAATCACACTACTCATCCCTGTTTCGACCCTGCCTGCACCACCCTCCTCCCTCAACTCCGCGCGCCAGGCAGGCAGGTTTCCTGCAGCGAAATCCCTCATGGAAACTCGCTTCTTCCACAGGGCCTTACAAATGCTAACTAGCATCAGAGAGCGCTGCTGTCGTCACATCATAAAACTGAAAATGCACACATGCTCCAAGTCAGCACCATCCTCTGGGTCTCACAGGACATGACTGCCCTGGCTGTTTGCTAAGACTGAAAGGTCTTTGCAGAAGGTCTAATGTTTCACACAGCCATGTAAGTATGTATATGGGCATGAACATCACACAAACACACACCTTTATACAGATAACACATTTTTCTATACCTTCTGCCTGTTGCTTCTACAACTAAATATCTGGAGTATAAAGAAAAACCATTTACAGGCTAGATTCGCTATGGTGCTTTTTTTATTTTAGATCTAGGATTAAAGCTGCCAAGTTTGAAAAGGTTACTTGAGAACACAGACTAGTACCCAAACACTGAATGAACTCTAAGGGTGTTCAAAGTTTCATGGTTTGGATCCGTACCAAGTAAAATCAAATGTCAGCTAATTACTTTAACTCTTGTCTGGATCAAATGTATCTAAGCTATATTGCTGAAGCAGTTTTAACTGAATTGTTGTAACTGTTTGAAATCACAAGAGAATCAATAGTACAAAATGAGTCTAGCCTGTTCCCCACAAGAATACAAATTGTTCTGTAAGCAAGAGATCTACGAGCATTTGATTTTCTGTGATCTTACTGTCTTGCAGCCCATATCACAACAACTGCTACTAATTTTTGTCTTTCTTGTACACCCACTTTTTAGATATAACAAACATCTTTTGAACCTGGTGCTTCAATTCACCACAAGGAACTGGTATTTTTACACTTCCATAAAATCCTGACTGAAATGGACAAATGAATCCAAAACCAATTAGAGAAAGAGGAGAGCCTGGCAGAGAAACAAGCAATAGAAAGCATCATTACCTAAACACCATTTCTTTAGAGGGCCAGCCTAATGTGATCTTTAAGTGCCTAATATCCCTCATTGCCTGGTCTCTGTGTCACTTTGGCAACCTTTGGTCTTTCAAACTCCCTGAAGTCAGAAACTGGGTTTACTGGTAAAATGACCAGCTTAATGGCACACTTGCTCTAACTGGAATTGTAGTCACATAAATGCTGGTACCTGGATTTTAGGTCAGATCTAGCAATAATGTCTCCAAGACATTCATCACTGTAAACATTAGGTGTGCAGACAGGACTCAGAGGAGGGAAGCGACTAAAAGACTACTGCAAGCTGCACTTTTTGTAAAAAGAATTCACTTAGTGTTATAAAGATATCCCACTCATCTCAATAAAACCAAATAAAATATGCTTGGCATATGTCTTCAGGGTACCAAAGAATGGAACAAAGAATATAGCCTTACAGATATACCAATATTACACAGTGTACCAATGTATTAACACTGTAAGACTGCAAGGTCACCACAGCTAAAAAACCATCTGACAGGCTATGTACACATGCTGGCCAAGAAAAACACCTATTTGTCATTAGAGCTGTGTAAAAGCAAAAGTCAGTTTTGGACAGAAAACTTCAATAGCAACAAAGAAAGGGGGGGGAGGGGAATTACTAGCTTGATTCTTGTCATTGTCTTCAAGAGAATTAAGAGACTCAAGGTCAAAGGGTATTCTCATGAACAATTAGCCCAATGCCCTATATAAAGAAGCCACAGAACTTGCGATTTACTAAAACATTTAATTTAAGACACCATTCAATCTTGATTTTTAAACTGTCAGTGGTAGGAAACCACCATAACCTTTGTTAAGATATCACAGGGCTAATCACTCTCACTGTTGAAAATCTGCTGTGGAATTTTGAACTTCAAATAGCAACCACAGGACCTTTTCTTGTCTTCGCCTGCCAAATTGTTAACAGTTTTTCAATTTTTTTTCCCCAATGCAGACACTCTGATCAGGTCAAGCTTTAGCCTTCTCATGGGTAAGATAAACAGAGCAAGATTCCAGAATGTCTCACCGCAAGGCAAAGTATCCAGTCCTTTGATCAATCCCTTACCATTTTATGAATAGGCTTATGGGCACCAAAAAAATTGCTCAGCAAAGGAAAAGCTATTGTACCAGTGCCAAAGACAGAAGTGTTATAACTTCTCTGCTTTTCTTAGATATTACTCTCAAAAACATTCATGTATTATATAAGTTTTTTGACCACAGACACCATTTCCCAAGTACCATCCTACTCTGGGTATGAAGCCATCACTTTCTGGAGCTACACAGATCACTCAGTGCTATCTTTATCACGATGTTGGGCCTTAACCACTCAGAATTATTTTCTCTGAAGTTGCCCACAACTCAGAAAATCCACGTTTGCTACTCTTCTTCTGAAGATAGACTAACTGTAGAGTGGCATTTCACTTCAATGAGTTTGGTAGGAATCTCAATACATTTATGCTCGTAAATGAACAATTTTACCTGCTTACTATGAAACCATTTCTTCACTTCCTTCAGAAGTCTTAACTGCATTCTCCATACCATAATTTTATGCTTAAACTACTCCCATTTTTCAGCTCATTTCATTCTCTCACTATTGATATATGCCCTTCTGATTATTCAAACCTAGGCCTCAAAAGACTTACATTCATTCCATCTCTATTCAAAAGACATGGACTTTTTGGACTTTCATTCCACTCCTAAATCAAAATATTCTACTTTTGCTACATGGGTATCCCACTGAATACTTTCAGAATTTTCTGTACTGTTTTACCCACCACCATGGTAGGGAGAATCACTGTGAAGATAGCTAGATATTATTTTCTCTCAGCACCCTGGCAAGTTTCAAGAAATCACCTACACATAGAATAACAGAATAGTTAGGGTTGGAAAGGACCTTAAAATCATCCAGTTCCAATCCCCTGCTATGGGCAGGGACACCTCACACTAAATCATGTCACCCAAGGCTCTGTCCAACCTGGCCTTGAACACCACCAGGGATGGAGCAGTCACAACTTCCCTGGGCAACCCATTCCAGTGCCTCACCACCCTCATAGTAAAGAACTTCTTCCTTATAGCCAATTTAAACTTCCCTCCCCTGTTTAAGTTTGAACCTGTTACCCCTTGTCCTGTTACTACAGTCCGTAATGAACAGTCCATCCCCAGCATCCCTATGGCCCCCCTTCAGACACTGGAAGGCTGCTATGAGGACTCCAAGCAGCCTTCTCTTCTCCAGGATGAACAGCCCCAACTTTCTCAGCCTATCTTCATATGGGAGGTGCTCCAGTCCCCTCATCATTCTCGTGGCCCTCCTCCGGACTTGTTCCAACAGTTCCATGTCCTTTTCATGTTGACGACACCACAACTGCACGCAAGGGAGGTCTCACAAGAGCAGAGTAGAGGGGCAGGATCACCTCCTTCGACATGCTGGTCACACTCCTTTTGATGCAGCCCACGATACGGTTGGCTTTCTGGGCTGCAAGCGCACACTGAAGCCGCCTCACGTTCATTTTCTTATCGATCAACACCCCCAAGTCTTTGTCCGCAGGGCTGCTCTGAATCTCTTCTCTGCCCAACCTGTAGCTGTGCCTGGGATTGCTCCCACCCAGGAGTAGGAACTTGCACTTGGCATGGTTAAACTTCATAAGGTTGGCATCAGCCCACCTCACAAGCGTGTCAAGGTCCCTCTGGATGG
>WYDI02007940.1:5973-17926 GCA_009867235.2 Psittacus erithacus | reverse complement strand
ATTATGGTCACGTTTGTTGATATCCCTTTATCACCAAAAAGTTGCCCTGCCCCCCCCCCCCCCCCCCCAGCTTTGCCACAGAAAGGATTCTTTTTGTTTCAGGGGGAAAAGGCACTTCGATTAAAAAAAAAAAAAAGAATTAAAAAAAATCAATAAATTATTTGATTACTACCATGTTAGATTACATTTTTTTCCAACGAAATGGCACTTTTAATGTTTTATATTTGTGCTACATTACTTCTAAACTGCTTGACAGTAAAATATAAAGAAATCAGTCAGTTAAGGGACATACTTGTTTGCAATAAAGAGCAAAGAATCTGGGGAGTAGTTTAGAAATAAAGTAATCAAGGAGTAGGTTCACAACCTGTAGGATATTAACAAGACTTTTTGAAACTGTAGTAAGTCTATCACTCTTAAAACCAAAATCAACACAAAACCACCCCACTCCTTTCCTGTATCTCAAAACTTAAGCTTTTAGAAAATAACTGAAACATTTATTTTCAACCTCTAATCCATCTTTAATGGCTATCATAAATCAAGACATCATAAATCAAGACAAGATGCCACACAATTCATATCTGCCTTCATGAACTAGAAATAGAATACCTTTCCTATCAGGTTAAAAAGTTCTTGCAGTGTTTCTGTGTCGGAAAACATTACAAAGTTGAATACATTATGGTCTGCAGCTGGAGTTTGATTACATTAAATAAAATTTATTTCCCTGTTTTGCTTATTGGACAAGGAGTTGAGTTACAATCTCTCTCAATACAGCCACTCACAATGCACACCGGGTGCCTTAGACAGCAGGTGTTCCTCCATACCCATTACTTGTTACTTGATTGCCAAGCAAGGTATGTGGATCAGACAACTAAAAGTAAAACCCTCCCTAGCCGGAGTGTCAGTTTGTGTCCTTCCCTAATGATGGCACAGCCGCACAGAAAGATTAACGATCCTGCTTACTACCTTGATCAACAAAGCAGGCTCCTGGCTCTCAGGCAGCAGAGGCTCAAACAGCTCAGTTTAGTGTCTGCTATCATTATACAGGCCTCAGGGCACAAGAATAAGACTTCCTTAAGACAGAGCTTACAACTAGAGGAAAAAAAAGAGGGCAAAGTTCTCCAGATTTTAGACAGGAATTTACTGAACACTGAAGTTTGATGTTGTTAAACCTTGCCAAATTTGCCTGCTTCAGGAAGTGCCGAGGAAAAACTTTATTCCTACAAGACAGAAAGGCTTTACTGAGGTCTACAGGCTACAGCACAACACCCAAAGTATTTGTAAAGCTACAGAGTGCTCATGGGAAGAGATCAGGGATTCCTAGAGCAAGACTCTCATTAAGAGGGGAAGCTAAAAAAAAGAAAATCCACTATTGGTAATAAACAGGAGAGCAAATAAGAAGCACCAACTACGACGAGAGAGAGATGGCATCAAGATCAAAGGAGAGAGAAAATCCTCCTGTGGATGATGGAGATGCACATTATGTCAATATTCAGTCCAGACTGGAATATTCAGAGCAACAAAGACATGAAGTTTGCTTGAAATTTGATTCCTCCAATGAGCATAACTATTCAAACACAGCTAGACAGGTTTTGCCATGACTATACTGGGTGACAGAAAAGAAAAGCAGGAGTTGTTAGGGATTTTTGTTGTGTTTGGGGGGGAGGAAGGAGAGAGGATGCTATTTTATCACAGCAATCATGGCATACTGGAAAACCCTACTAATCGCAACTGCTATTGTTCTTGGCAAATCCATCATACTGGCACAGACTCCCTTATGCACTCTTTATTATTGCCATCAATGCCACTAGGTGGAAAGGTTTCAAAAAATTGTGGAACAGCAGAGAGAGAGAGAGTAGCATTTTTAAGAAAGAATTCTTAAGGCTGATACAGCCTGTCTAATCTGATTGGACCTTACTTGTTTTAAAACAGACATGTTCCCCCTCATTTGCGAGCTTTCACAAAAAAAGGGCTGGAAGCAACACCAGCAGGACCATCCCAAATTGCAGAGACCAATCAGTATTTCAAACCAATTATATCACCCAGTATTCTCACATATTTGGGGACACTGAGAGCACTCATTAAGAACAAAAGGGACACGCAGCACCAGGTCATTATCCAGCCTCAGCCACCGCATACAGAAATACTGTATTACCAAAAGAGGCATATCTTTGGAGGGAGGGGTGTCAGAATTTATTTTAATTTTTTAGTACTTTTTAAATTCTAATGTTAAAAATTAAGGTTTCCATCACCTACCAAAGAAGGCTTGATAGCCTCTCATATGTAAGAAACCACAAATTCAGCTATCGCCTTTTACATAAATAAATGTTTGACTGTAATCCACTTATTATAGGAATAATACTCCAAACACCATTAATGATATCGTTATATGATATCATTACATGTTTAAGTAATTCTTTATAAAGAATTCTGACGCTTAAAATTTTATCTAAAGTTTTAGAATTTGCAAAGAAATCCAGATTAGTTTGTTCTCAGTTTCCCTTCAAAAAGATTTCCCTTAAAATCCTTGATCCACTCCTCCCTCTTCTTCCCTTTGTCCACTTCTCCACCACCACCCTTAAGAACTTCCCCAGTGTTTTAGGAGTTTTAATGAATTCCAGTTGGGCTACTAAATCTGATAAAGACTATAGGAAATACTCTGCTAAGTGGAGACAAATAAAAAATTAAAAATAAAAATAAAACAAACAAACAAAAAAACCCCCCAAAACAAGGAAAACTCCCCAAACTCCACAACTGCAATTATCTCTCTACCTGCCTTCACAAAATGTAAGAACCACTAAAGTTGCTATGAATTCTACATTCTAACTTCTGTCACTGGCAGTAGAAATCTAGGACCCCACTGAAATTTTCCTAGATGACATTGCCAAAAGCTGCATTTTTTTTTTCTGCTAGACTAGCAGCTCTGAAAGAGAATACAGATGGAGACTAAAGGTGGTTTAACACCACTAATTCATGCATCACTGCCACTGGGCTTTGCTGAGCATTTCACTAGACTGCTTTCTTTCCAGTAGGCTAGCACAACGAATCTGCATCACAGACCAGTAATTTCATTAACTGGTTGAGGCTGGTTGGGTTGGAACATGAAAGATTTGTCAAGACTATATATTAGAGGGTGTATATTTATACAGTTTTCTCTGAAACAGAGTTCATTAATAAAGAAACTTAATGGACAGTAAATTTTATTGTGCCTATTAAAGGTAAAAAAAAAAAAAAAAAAGGTTTCCAAACATATTTAGCTGACAGCTCAAGTATGAGGAAAGGGATGCTGCGATCACTCAGCTGCAAAAGCACCATTCAGGAATCTAAGGTTACATATTTGTCCTTCACTGGTCACAAGAAAAGTCTTCATCTTATAGCACTCTCCTTCCCAGAGGGCAGTTCCCACTAACCACATGTAAACATGAAATGCATGTACAGTGGCTGGAAACATTGCTGCTTTGCTCTTCTAGTTGCAGCTGGAAATTGAAAGTTTTCTTATTTCAGGTTAACAGGACTGACAGAGAACTGCAATATTAAAACCTGAGATGGCTCAGAAACACCAAGAGCCTGTTCTAATAGAATGTCCTTTCAGATCAAGCCTATAGAATCATAAATTGAAACCATGACTCTCTTACCTTTTTACGTACTAAATTTCTTTTGTGACACTACAATATGCCATCTGTGGCTATTACTCCCCCTCAAACAAACAAGCAAAGGATTTACAAAATTTGTAAGGAATTAGAGCAGGAAAAACATGACTACATCAGTCACTTACAAAATGAAAAGTAGCTTCTCTTAGCTTTTGTTCCATTCAGTATTCTACATGTTCAGACAACAAAGCCCTCATTTTTACTTTTGATTGCCATAAAGAATATTTGTGGGTTTAGTGCCCATGTAAACAGTAGAACAGGCCCAAAGGATATGGAGTATCCAGCATTTTGGTCCTTGAAGTAATTTTATGCGTACACTAAGGACTGACCCTAACCTACAGATCAAGCTCAACTTAGTTTTCTCTATTTGCCACAGAAACTTTACGCTTATTTAAAATAAATAGTAAACCGAACATGTCACTCTGATGTCATTCAAGTTAGACTGTTCTCAATATTGATTTAAGACTCGCCCTCCCCTTCTCTCTACAGTTCATTTAGACACCAAATAACCCAGAAGACTGTTAATATCAGGTTCACAGAAAAAAAAAAAAATACACTGGGTTTTCTTTTTCTATATTGTGAAATCACTGCGATACAGACATGACTTGTAATAACACAAGCAAAAATTGCAAAGGGACTTCTCTCTGTAAAACAAAGTTTCCTGCTGTGCAGGGAAGACTTCAGTAGCTCCAGTGAACATGAGCAGTTACAGCACAGACTCGTTACCTGGACGTGCACTCATGTATGTTTAGACTAAGCGCTGCTGGAGCCAAAACATACAGGAAAGGCTGTCCTATTACTATGTATTGGTTCTATCTCAGATCCAGAGACAGGCTGCTTTATATTTTCAGCCTAAAACAAATCAAGAATTTTCAGCTCAAATTTGACAAGCCCTCTGGCACATGTTAACATATGCTGCTGAAAGCCACCCCTTCTTTCAAGATTTTTTAACTTTGCAAATGCTGTCTTTTCATCATTGCATATGCAGTTCTAGAAAGAAAAAGAACAAACCAAATCTAGCCACAAAGTTCACTTGAATACTGAGAAGCTGATGAAACATGAGTCAGTATCTTGAAGTTCCACACAGTTGGCAAGAACATTATTCAATAATATTTTTTGAACAGAAAACTTTGTAGACTGCTCAAAGTGATCAGCATATACTGTTTTGAAATTTTCCCCACAGAAACAATGCTTTTAATGTAGCTAAGGTTTTCCTCAATATTATGCTCTAAAAAAGAAATCATCTCATCAAGAGAGTCCAAGTGTTTTCCACGAAAACAAAGTCCCCTGGAAGTCTTGGATTCCTGGCCTCTGAGGAGCTTGAAGCTTATGTTTGCAGCTGGATCCAACATCAGTAGAAGCATACCACTAGTCTTGGTGAATTACTTGTAAAAACACTGATCACCACGTGGAATGTTTGTTCATTGTCAGTTGAGTTCTCATTAAAATAATTTTGGGATTTGACTGGTTCATGTTGTCATCTTGCTAAGATTTTGGCCAAAAATTGACTCTTCTGTAAATTATAATAGAAAAAGTCTTTGAAATACTTTCCTTGCACATAATAATGGGATAAAGCAGCATTAATTGCCTGCCTTCTGGGATCTGAATATAGTCTGGAATAAAATATTAAGAACATCTCCCTCTCCCCAAAACCAAACCAACCAAACAAAAAAACCCAAGACCAAACCAAATCAAATCAAAACAAAAAAACCCATCACCACCAACAAAAAGCTTAGGATGGCATCATTAACCATGTAAGTACACTACAGGTAATACAGCACACTTGTAAATCAAAGTCATCACCACTTAGGCTGATGACTGTTCTTAACAACAGCCCACATCTGCTTTATTACCACATTACGCTATATTATGCTGACTGTAGATTTGTATTATACATCTGCTCGATCGCAGGAGAACCATGGCTGCACACTAGGAGCCAGCATCTTGGGAGATGAACAGGTACCTTGTTCATCCGACTTCCAATGCTTGACGAACCAAAACTTCAAATACTGCCCCACCAACACACCTCTTAAGCCAGTGCCTTTAGTAATTCCCCACTAGCATTCAGTGTCCAGATCGATGCATGTACCTGTTTTTTGCCATAAAGAAATTACCACACCAGTCTTTAGAAGGGCAAGAGACAAAACATGCCCTTGCTTCCCGAGGACAAGACTTCTGTCCCAAAGAACCACCTGTGCAGTGTTGTGCTGCTTCTTCTCATAAGTTTCAGGTAAACTGACCTCTTTGTGAGATAGCCATAGCTGACAATTATAAAATCAACATGGCCTCCTCCTTCATTCTTTTGTCCCACCCCAAATTAATGAGCTAGAATACCTAGGTTTGACATTATTATGTGGCAAAGCCTGAAGTCTATGCATGTACTTTCATCCATCATCAGGTGACACACAATAAATTCACTGCGGTGAACACAAGATGCACCCAAGATACATCTACAGTTTAAGACAGTGAAATAGTTTCATTTCCTCCAGGCTGGGAAAGTCTTCTGAAAAGATTTCTGCCTTTGAAACCAGTAAACATGAAAATATTACTACTTAGCAACCAATAATTAAAAGACAATTACACACTGACAAGCAAGATGATAGCATTTCATTGAGTTTTATATATAAATGAAGAAAGAAACCCAAAGAACTTCTCCATTATTATTTCAGTGCTAGAATCAGCACCCTTTTATTAACATTTTCTTCAGTAGATACTAAATGTGATAAATGTCATGTTCTCAAGTTACGGAAGGCTGCTTTTCTGTCACTTGCGGATTGAGTTCAACTGACTGTTGGGCAGATGGTGAGAAGGAAGGTGCATGTTTTCTCGATCTGACTGACACAGATTATACTCTTCAAGCAACAACTGAAGCACTTTGATAAACCATTTCTTCATTCAGAGCCATCAGACAAGAAAAGTTCCTTAGTTACATTGATGACGCCTCTCCAGTAAACTGTGTTTCAATTATTATGCAAGTCAGAGAAGTCTATTTTAAGATTCTTTGCTTTTATTACAGTACATATGGAGGAGGTTCTCCCCTGACATTTGAATAATCTGCCTTCACCTAACAGGTATGCTTTCCTTTCAGGATTTTTTTTAATAACCTCATGAAAAATAATCATGAAAATTGGAAGAGAATGAACTAGACTTACGCTGATGGGCATGTGTGCTATGTTTAACAGTGCCCAAGAATGGTGGCAGACAAGAAAAGAAAAAAGCATTAATACCACACTTACAGCAGCATAAGCAAATCAAGTAAGAATATGCGTGCCCTTCATTTTGAAGTCAGCACACAGCTCCCATACTCTGCTCCTTCTTGTGCTAATGGCGACAGCATAAGAGTTGAAGCAACCTTAGCATCACTCACCACTACAGACAGAACCCAGCTTCTAGTGTCAGGGATCTCTTCAGGCCAGAGGTGCATGACTTCTACTGCCTCAGAGGGAAACAGCTGCTCTCAAACAGCTGTTCCTCCTTCAGACATACAGTGAAATGGATCCTACCACAGCAGCTAAAGTGCATTCTCCAGGATCTTAGAAACATTTGGCTTTTTTTTTCTGGCAAGCATCTCAGAATTAAGAGAGCAGGTCCCAGCTGAAGAAGCAAGCAACAGATACAGCCCACATCCTGATACAGCACACTTGACTGTTACCAACTAGATGTGAGGCTTCTTGTTCAAAATATCACTCTCTGCATTGCCCTTCTGCAAGTCCTCTGCAACTGGATGGTTTAGACTGACAAAAAGAGAAAGTAGGAAAAAAAAATACAAGCTTAAAAAGCTCTGCAGAAAGATAAGCTTTGGGGTAAGGGAATATACCACAGTTTTATATGAATCTAAGACAACTTGATGAGATTCATTTCAAATAATCTCACATTCAGCTTTATAACAACTTGTGACCTCCAGGCCTTGCATCAGTAGGTGGTTCAAGTCGCTGAATAAGGAGAAAAATCCATAAATTACCTGATTTTTCTAGCTCACAGCTTTGGCCATGTGCCCAGTGAGCTCTCAATTATTTCAAGTCATTCAGTTACAATATCTCCTCATTAATAAGGTAAGAATTAGATGTGTAAGTGCCAGTTTACAGTGTCAGCAAGCACAGAATATCACCCATTTGCTGACAAGAGAAACACTGAAAATTGACCTCTGCCCCTCCTCTGAACATGATCAAGATGATTTCACCATGATGCCCAAAGCCATGAGACCAAGCAAACCATGTTCTATAAGGATATGTGGGCTCAAAAATATTTACTTCCTGAACCAGTGGATAACTCAATAGTACCTGTACTATTTGTCAAACTGAGGTGAATGCATTCCTTCCTTCAAGACAAGGACACTATATGCATGCTGACTGTCAGCAGCACTAACACAGGTGGACAGGTTACTGAAAACTTGGGCAACAGCAGGAACCTCTCACAGGGAATCTTTCTCATCAAGCTCAGCCACAATTTATCTGTTAAGTGATTGTAGCAGCAGGATCCTAAAATCCTCCTCCTCCCAGAGATGATCTTAGGCTATTCCTAAATGTACTGTTCGACACTTGTGCCTCATGACTTGATCAGTATGCCTATTGTCTCCTATTTCACAGGTATGTGTAATCATGTAATCATAAAAGCATGCTCATCTTTTCAGGGGATGAAGCCAAAACAGAATGAATAGGCCACAAAATTTGCAGATTTCAGGGTTCAAGGAAGGGCAAAGCCAGACAATTCTTTAGGCAAGACAAGAATAAAATGACTCAAAGTTCTGAAGATTTAAGAATTTTTACTGTACAGTTTAGCTGAGCACTCACCACATTTTCATTACTGTAGGATATTACTAGCTGAAATAGATGAGGAAAATAGTGGGTGCATTTTATAAGGAGACACTAGCTGACACAAAAGTAAAAGCACAACTGCAGCTGAAACTGTTATTTGAACAATTAGCACTAGTTATGTAATACACACAGCACTTGTAAGGGGGTCTATTTTAAGCATGCTTGATTTAAGAGTATAGATTTTAACCATGATGTTCTCCTCTTTCAGAGAACTGCAGTTTTCCCTCATGAAGAAAAGCTTCCCTTCACCTCCTGCTAAAAAGATCCACAAAGATATGTTAATTTTTCTTTAATGTATTATCAATTTCATCACCACAGCTGTCTTATCTGCCTTTTCCTCAAGGACTGATGCAGTTGCAAATACTTTTCTGCATCCCATGACAGGTTTTATTAATGACATCAAACAGTTTCATGCTTCGCCTTGTTATTAAGTTCTGTGTTGGTACTGGATATTGCATTTCTTCGTGTAAATTCTGTAATGTTTCTGACTTTTGATAAGGCCATTAATCACAACATGACTATGCTAATCCAGACTATACGGGTGCCCAAGACAATGCTAACAATAACCACTCTTCAATAACCATTCTCCTTTGCCTAGTATTTACCTGTACAAATTTTTCTCTGCTGAGACACTAGCATTTTTTTAACAAATGGGAGCTGAGGACTAAAGTAAAATGATGGTGCTTCAGTAAAATTTCTTCTGCAGAGTCAGGATAGGGCTGACCTTATCAGCTCAGCATCTTGTTATGTCCTAATTGACCTCGCATCCAAGTGACCTCACTGGTAGTTGAAAATACTCAACATCTGGCAATACTTGGACTTAAATGATGCAAAGCACTCAAAAATTCACAAATGATAAGGAATATAAATAGCACTGAATTCTTTATTAGCACCACTGTATGGCAGCCTGACACTGCAAACCTTCTGCTGACTGCAAGTATTTGTGCTCCTTACATTTGCTAACCAAAATGCAGGCTTCTTTCAAAATAGCTTCTGAAAGGTCAACACCTACAGAAATCACCTTGTCACAACTGAGCAGCATTTGGCAGGCTGTTCTTCTCATTTAATGTTTAACTCTTCATTTATCTTTTAAAATTTGGAGGTTTTCTACTATTCCAATTCTATACTACTGACTACTACTGAGAAGTATATTTCAAAATTAAGCATTTTAGTATTATTTTATTCTGCACCTCTCCACCCACCATTGTCACATACATGCCTCCATGCACATCCATACATAACGCACAGGCACTATGTTACATATGACTCTCAAAAAAAACCCTAACCTGAGGAACGTAGTATTGGGAAAGAAAACACAGACTACATCTATTTCATTCCTCCAGCCAAGGTCTGCCTACTTTGTAGCACCTGCAGCCACCTATTTTAGTTAGATGACTGAAGTATAGAGTTTACTTGTCCCTAAAGTGCACTCAGGAGGATTAACACCCAGCAGGTGTTAACTGCAGTAGGGGACAAAAGGAACCCCTTGCATTATATCTGCCTATAGCCAGGCTACTACAGATCATCTCTGAATAATGCAGTAGAACTACTGCCAGTCCAATTCCTTTTCTAAACACTTTGCAGGCTTAACACACTGTGTCTGAACAACTAAGTTCTGAGCAAATCTTTGTTTGACTTAGCACCTGTTTCTACAACAGCCAACAGCACATAGCCTAGGAAAGAGCATATATGGAGCACACTGAGTGGGTATTTTTTTCTCCAAAATGTTCTTCCAGCCTCCAGAGATTTATGTTAGGCAGAGTTCCTTAGCCAAAGGTGGTGCTCTAGTGTCTTCCAGCCCTGACTAAATCTCACATAAATAGAGGAAATTATTAAATTAACCTGGAATGTAGAGAAGACCCAACCCTTGACAAATTAATTCAATGCATATACACAAAATAGCTCTCTCTCTTAGAAAGCTTTCTTCCTGCTGCATGTAGTTGTATTAGAGGACAGCCAGAAAACATTCTTTGTCAACCACCTCAGTCACCTCTCTTCCATCTTAGTCTGATTTTCCCTTGTAGAGAAGACACGGTTCGAGGCAGATACGCATGTCTGAAAACAGGAACTGCCTACCCCAGGCTATGCATGTCAGCTGTGTTTTCTAGAGCTGACATCTGTCTAAACCAACAAGGAGGAAGCTGAGGAGGATTCCCAGGAGACAGTTCAGCTCTCTGCATCATCTCGCCACAGTCAGCCATACACTGGAGCCATTGCAAAGGAGAGGGTAAGACTGTATGGTGACAAGCAGCAATAAAATCCACAGCAGTATAAAGCTTGGCTTCTGTGGAACTGTGTGGACTCGACTGCTCTGTAACCCAGCCACTTCTTCATGTACTAGACATGAGGAAAACAAACTCCCCCATCAGGGGGCTAGTGTGAGCTACAGGGCAATCTCAGGTACTAGCTTACAAATAAAGCTAAGGTTGACCTTTTCAGGTGTGAAAAGGTATGTTTTTGCAGGTAAACTGTCAGCTATGGGTTTACAGCAAGACAAGAAATGCACGCACAATATAAATTTCTCACAAAAGTCTGTAGCAGTCAAATGATTTTAGTGCTCTCATATGGGATAAGCATTACACCTTACTGTGCTTGGAAACAGGCAATATGATTTTCCAGGTATCAACAAACTCTATTAGTTACCCCATGTTTAGTTTTTCTTACAGGAGCTCCCTAATACAAGCTTATTTTACAACTCTCCAGATAGCCAGCTTTGGCTTTTGTGGAGGAGAAGAAGAAAACACTTTTGTTTAGCTTCACTGTACAACAACGTTTACTATTAAATTGCTTTTTAACTATTAATAGCATTCACACATAATGTACTCAGTGTTTAATAGTACAGCTGTTAAACCACAGATCCTTCTCTGGCTCTTATGCCTATGATTCTGTTCTCAGGTAGCCCAAAGTACATTAACTGTGTGACTGGAAACAGGATAAGGTAAAAAGGAAAAAAGCATATCTTTCCTGCATGTAAAAGAGAAAAGGCAACATTTCATGAAGCTCTCTCTCTGGTAAAGTCTAACTAATATAATGGTAGACTTAAGTTACACAAAAAATAGGTGATCCAAAAAAAAGGGCCAGAAGTCACTTAGACCTAGATGCCAAAAGACTGGGCATAACACCACGTGGAAGAACTCCGATCCAAACATAGAATCATAGAATAGTTAGGGTTGGAAAGGACCTTAAGATCATCTAGTTCCAACCCCCTGCCATGGGCGGGGACACGTCACACTAAACCATGTCACCAAAGGCTCTGTCCAGCCTGGCCTTGAATACCACCAGGGACGGGGCATTCACAACTTCCCTGGGCAACTCATTCCAGTGCCTCATCACCCTCACAGTAAAGAACTGCTTCCTTATATTCAATCTAAACTTCCCCGGTTTAAGTTTTAATCCATTACCCCTTGTCCCATCACTACAGTCCCTAGGTCTGTATGAATAGTAACTCCCCAGCATCCTTATAGGCCCCCTTCAGATACTGGAAGGCTGCTA
>WYDI02007939.1:0-15514 GCA_009867235.2 Psittacus erithacus | reverse complement strand
CACCCAAGGCTCTGTCCAACCTGGCCTTGAACACTGCCAGGGATGGGGCATTTAACATTCCTGTGGGGACCCTGTGCCAGTGCCTCACCATCCTCACAGTAAAGAACTTCTTCCTTATATCTAACCTGAACTTCCCCTGTTTAAGTTTAAACCCGTCACCCCTTGTTTTATCACTACAGTCCCTGATGAAGAGTCCCACTCAGGCATCCAAAGACCTTCAAAGTCAGGTCATCTTCTAAGAGGTGCATTTGAGAGTTGTCTTCCACAAACTATGGTGGTTGCTGTGTTTTTCCTTTGTGCTGTGTAGATGCCCAGAACTGCATTGTGAAGTTAGAGAACAAAGGTGTTTTAATGGCCAGGGGCAGCAACCAGCTTTATGAGTCTATTGGTTGGGAAGGAACGCTGTAAGGAAAGACCTCTGCTCTGATGATGGGTGCTCAGGTATTGGAACAGGCCTTTTTCTATGGTGTTGAGAGTAGAAATGGCACGTCAGTCCCATCTGTCACCATTCAGCTAATCTGCCACATCAGCTCCTTCTGTTGGCTCCCCATCAGACTGACTCACAGGCCTGGGCAACAGGATGCTCTCAGGTCCTTCATGCTCTTGGAAGGTGCTCCCTCAGTGAGATATCCTAACTTTGATCTAAGGACCCTTGATGTTGCCCCACCAGCATCTCCCTGGCCACACCAGGCACCACAGCAGAAGCAGCTGCAGCCTGGTTTTCTTGAGGCAGTGACTGGCCTTGATTGACCTAAGCAGCCTCACTTGGGGTTTCCACCCATTCCTCCTCTTCCCATGGCCTTGGAGTTCTATTTAAGGGCAACTCTGAGCTTTTGTTCCTTCCCTGGACTTTGTGGTACATGTGTTTGGTATGTGCCTGGCCTCTTGCATGGCCTGTGGACATATTCTACAAGTAGTTTGTCTCCTGCCCTGCCTCTGGTGTGCACCTAAGCCATCTGCTCAAGGTGTTTCTTCTCTACCCCTATCTTCTGTGTGAACTTCAGACCTGTAAGTAGTTTGTCTCTTGTCCTATCTAGACCTGATGCCTTTATTGTAGTAGTCTGTCTGAATCCCTGTCTTCTAGATAGATCTTTTGCCTCAAGTCATGTCCCTGGCTTTGTCTTCTGTTCTGGGTAGGTTCTGAACCTGATTCATCACTCACTTGGAGCCTGCCAATGGCCCTGCTGTGTTTAGATCCTGCAGAACAGCATCCTACTGGTGAGGGCATTACCTGTGCTGGGGTCACCCTCAGCTCCCAGCTCATCCCTCCTCATTGTGCAGCCCTGCTCCTGCTGCTCCTGGAGCTGAGGTAACCTTTGCTGGGCTTTCAGGTGCCCACTGTGGCAGGGTGGGCAGCTCCAGAAGACTGGATAACACATCCAAAGTAAGGTAGGCAAGAAATATAGGAGCTCTGCTTCCTTTGGCAGTAAATGGAGGTTAACTTCATGTTAGCAACCCTGGGTTGCTATCTCTGCTATGTTTATGTTTGCAGAAGAGTCTGGGTCCTGAGCCATGCAAAGTGAACAGAATATCGGGAAACAGAGACTTCCACTTGGAGCTTCCTTGTATCCAAGAAAACCAAGACTTATTCATCCTTTCATTTGCCTCATTGTTTCACTTTTCAGCTGGCCAAAAGAAATGCTGCTGTTTTCCAGGGCTGCTACTGTGAAGGTCAGTTGGTCACACTGCTCTTAATGCAAAGCAAACATAAAATGTGGCTGGCCTTGCTTCTTCGTGCATCCTTGAGATGTCACCAGACTTGCATAGAGGGTTTCCTGCAAGTTGGTGCCTGGACATCCCCATCAACTGCCTTCCTTTCATTGGAGGCATTCAGTATGGGCAACACAGCTCCCTGGCATCAGCTTTCCCTTCACAAGGACTGGAATGATGCCATTTTAACATTAAAACAGAGATGTTTTTTGGGGAAGAAAAAGGATATAGTTAAATATTTTGACCATGTTTAGGGCTAGATCCTTCAGTAGCATCCAGCATTGCTCTGCAGATCTGCAGTCTAGATTGGTTTATAGCAATGATCTATTGAGTAAATGTGTGTGTTTAAATGCCTATTCAGCTCCATTCCCCTTCTTTCTTCCTTTCCAGCAAGAGACACACTGAGAAAGCCAAGTGCTGAAAGGCTGCTTTGCACAGGAAGCCTGGGGTTTCTCCTCCTTACCCCCTTGCCAGCCCAGCATCTGCTCCTCTATCCCAGCAGTGAGTTGCCCCTTTCCTCAGTGAGGGGAGGGCAGGCTGGGACACATTGATTGTCCTCAATGAAGAAACCTGGAAGTGGCAGGAAGGAAAGTGTGGGCCCAGGTGGGACCTCAGAACACATCTCTTGCTCCCACCCCCTGTGTGTGGAGGGGAGCAGGGAGCCCTGGGGTCCACAGAGCAGCTCAAGTGTTGCTTGATGCTATCAATAACTTGTCAGCCTGAATTTCCCTGCATTGCTGAGTGTCACTGGCCCCGTGTTGGAAGCATCTTCCCTGGGGAAGGTGTGGAGCAGCCAGGGAGGAGGGTCCTGTATGTGTTGCATGGCCACGTGAGCAGAGAGCATCACCTGTGCTGTCCAGAGGGACAGAGATGTGGATGTTTGTGGCTCTCTGAACTCCAGCTTCTTCCACAGGGACCCTGTGAGATTTGTGATTGACAGCATCAAATACCCAGCATGCTTCCTCCTTTTTCCCTTTTCCCTCTACTGGCCTCTTATTTAAAGTGCTTTCTCCTGCCTCCAGCAGCTGAGTTTCATCACACTGGGGAGGTCCGGCAACCTGTAACCCCCTGGTAAAACCCACTGCTCCCAGAGCACATTGAGTTGGCCACAAAAAGATGCAGTTGCTTTTTGGCTCTAGGCTCAGATTCATTTTCCCCAGCCCTCAGGACAGCTGAATTGTGTCGAGATGCTGTTTCATGGTGCAGTTTCTCCAGGGCTACCAAGATGGGAGGGAAGGATCCTTTCTGAGGTGCTCAGTCTTGCCTGTGGTGACATGCAGTTGGAGCTTGGCCCTAAGTTTGAATCAGCTGCAAACCCAAGGGGAATCCTTGGCACTGGCTTCAAAACCTCCTGCGCTTCTGGGCAAGGCAGGACCTGAGCATGGCTTGGCTTTGCAGGCTTGCTTGTTTGCTGGAGAGCAGACCTGCACTGGAAAGTCCCTGTGGGAACATTGAGATAGTTTCAAGCAAGATAAATCTACTGCATGTGGGGAAGAAGTGGGGCTGAGGAGGGAGACATTTCATCAGCTTCAGCTGAGTTAAAAATAGGGGTTTAGTCTACCTGGTTTCAATCTCTTCCCAAGATGCAGATTCTTTCCCCCTCTTCAAATTCTCCATGAGCCCTGCACAGGCATTTTAAGCTCCTGGTTATAGACTTGCTTCCCCTAGGTATCTTGCATGGATTCTTATGGCTCTGTGAGGGTCTGATCATCATGGACTGAAAGCTCTGCTGTGCAGGATGGCACAGTAAAGCCCAAGCCCTCTGCTCCACCTGAGCTGTGTTACTCTGTGGTTGCTGATGTGCACCTGAGACCTTCAATGCTTGCAGTGTATCTAAAACAGCTGAAGTTGAGGCCGTTGTGTTGAGGGCTGCTCGTTTTCCAGGCTCATTACAGAATCTGTTTGCAATGTCAGTGCTCAGTAACTGGGAGTTGTATTTGCTGAGGTCGCACAAGAGTGTATTTGAGACCTTTTCATTCCTCTTTTACCGCAAAGAAGCTGGGAAACACTGTGGTGATGGAGCAGAGTCCCAGTTCCCTGTTTGCCAAAGCTGGTATGAGCCTGGAATTGCACTCCAAGGTAAAAAATGACATGCCATGTGTCTTAACAAACTGTAGCTCTCTGTAAGATAGCTATGAGTGCCCTTTATGGACTGATGTGGTGAGGATCCCTCTCCCTGTAGATCTACTGCCTGTTGATGGCGAAGGATAGCAGCACAGTCAGTAGAGATGAGACACTTCACTGCAGATGGTTGAGCTTAAGCAAAATGCATCTCTATTGCACTCTTTTGAATTAAATCCTCAATTGTTTGGGAAGCCTATTGCAGAGAGGAAAAGGTAGATCACATTTCACCCGACAGTGCCTGAGCTGAAAAGCTGGAGCTGGTTTTGTGGAAGGCACGCTTGACTTTTTCTCCCGACATTTGTCCTGGTTTTGCTTTTTCACAGGAGAGGGAAAGGGAAATCCTTGTGGATTGGAGTCCTTGCTGGAGAAAAGGGAGTGTGGGTGAAGGCAGAATGTGAGAAGACAGTCACTCCTATGGCTGGCAGCAGGAGAGGGCACCGAGAGCTGCTGCTGCTCCTGCCAGGCTAAGGGCCATAGCTGAACCCTGGGGGAAAGGTTTGGGAGTATGGGGCTATCTCATGATCTCCAGAGGAAACACTTCACATCTGCTGAATTCCAGCTGAATACGTGGTACCCAAGTTGCTTTTGGCCGGGGGTTGGAACTGGATGACCTTAAGGTCTTTTCCAACCCAAACCACTTTATGATTCTATGATTTCTGAGGGGTCTGGGACTGGGAGAAGAAAGTCAAGAAAGAAAGGAAGCGCTAGAGCTGGAAATTCAGGGAAAAGTTGCACTGAGGATAAGCTCATCACTCCAGGGTGAGCAAGAAAAGAAAGGAATCCAGGTGAGAGCGCAGAGCCCTGGCTGGCATAAAGAGTAAACCTTGACTCACCAGAAAGAACCGAAGGGTTGTTTTTCCCTCTGATGCCATTCTGAACTGGGAAAAAGCCAGTATCCTAGGATTCCTGCATATTCCATTTCAAAAGGGGAAAACCCTCTGAGAGTAGTCAACAAGCTCCATTTTGGTAGAAAAGTTGATTTGTTTTGAGCTGAATGTAGAAGATGAATGTCAAGGAAAAGTCATTTCGAAGCAAGAAAGTCCATCCTTTTCATTGGGGAAAATGTCAAAAGGGCACGCTGACATTTACAGTTCTTTCTCTCTCCACGTTGTTCCCGAACAAAAATTTGCCAAAGCCAACAGGGTGTCATTTTCTGATGGAAATCTCTTTTGACAACGATTTTCCAACCAGCTTCACTAGCGACGCACAAACATTTCCGCTCTCGATTCCAATCCGGATTTGGCAGGAAGTGGGGGTAAGGATGAAGAGGGGCTATTCTTTTCAGTACCTGTCACTGATGTATTGCCCTGTCAAAGGACCCAGTACTGCTTAGAGCATCCTGCTTCCAGGGAGACCAGGTTTACACTGTTTGGCTGGCTGGCCTGGGCAGGAATTAAAGCACTCCCTTCATGTGAAATGCTCACATGTAAGTTGAGTTAGGGCTGGATAGCTGCTGATCCAAAGTTAGGTCCTTGCTAGACTTCAGATGAGATGGGATCCCAGTATTCTTTCTTGTATCTATTTACTACTGCCCCTAGCAATAGAGCTGTGAGCATCATGCTTGGGACTGGTTTAGAAGTTCATCTAAGCTTCTTTCAAGCTGCCATAAACGTCTTCTATCTGACAAGATGGACTGGGATATCACTGGGAGGAAAGTCCTCAGGGCTTATTGTTCAGCTGGGGTCATATGCAGTCATGCTGAACGGGCCAACATAGGAAATACATGCTGCTTCTGCCTTTTGAGGGGTTGTTCTGCCAAGTTACAAGCCTGTCTTACAGGGGTTTTGTGTGTCTGGTTTATTCTGTTGGATTTTCTTCATGCTTTTCTCCTTTAAGATGCAGCTTCTGGATCACTGTAGGGATACCAAATGAAGACAGGAATCTTTCTGGCTCTAGCTAAAGGCAAGGTAAGTGTCTGCTTCAGCTGTTCGTGCTTTGTTTCTACTTTCCTTGGCACCTCTAGAGATGGCCAAGGAGGGGTAAAGACTCTTCGTGGGGAGTCAATCATCTTCTCATTATGGTTAGACTAAGCTTTAGCTTAGACTAGATATCACTTTAGGTTGTCAATGCGCAGTGGGAATAATTTCACTCCAGATAGCATGCAGAAATGAATTTTGCAGTAAATACAGAGGGTTGCACATGCAGTCTGTTCTCCTGTGGGGGAGGAGACCAGGACATGGGAGTCTTGGGAAGGAGGGAACAGATTCACACAACTGTGCACTTTAGGGCGACATCATCAGCTTGTGTTTAAAGAGGGAACCTCCTCGATGACCGCAGGCTACAGATCACAGCCAGCTCCTACCTGCTGACAAGGTGCTGCTGAGATGTATGACAACTATAGATGGCTGTTGGCTCTCCTGTCCCTTCATTCTGAGTGGACCAAGGGAGACAGCAAGAACACCCCTGACCAGGCCACAGAACCACTACCAGAAGTGCAAAGGTTGATTTTCACAATTCTTTTGCCTTTGTAGCTTTTATGAGCAGCTCAGGCATGCAGTAGTTTTGACACTGCAGCACTTCCCCACTGGCTGAGCTCTTCCTTGGTATTCTTCATTTGGCCAAAAGCACCAATGGCCAAGTTTAACTCTTCCTGCAGAATGTGGCTTCTTCATCCCATCTACCCACCCTGCTTTAAATATGCATCTGAGCTCCCATCACTCATTAACTTGAGGTTGTGATGCTGGTGCAACCCAGTTCACTGATTGCTCTCTTAGCCTGGAACATGCGTTTCTGTGCCAGAGTGTCAGCTATTCCCCTGTGTGTGCAGGCACTGAGATGCAGAGTAAGTTATGAGAAAACACCTTTTCACCCCAAAAATCTACAGTGCCAATCAGTTCTGCTTCTCCTCTCCCTAGTGTAACACCTGGGTTGGAGGCAGAAGTTGATCATCTTCTTCATGCCATGGCTGCAGAAACATCTGAGATGTTTTAGTCTGTTCCCATATAGCTCTTATCAAGCCATTAGTGAGGGAATTGGGCATCCCAAATAATACTTTGTAGGTATCAGTAAGGTCCATATTTACAGTTCCATATAACATCTAATTCCAGAGCATGTGAAGGAAGGGGTTTGCAGATCTCTCTCACCATTTTGTGGGGTGGTGTCAGACCCGTAGAATAGTTTGGGTTGGAAGGGCCCTTCAAAGCTCACCTATCCCAACCCCCCTGCAATGAGCAGGGACACCTTCAAGTGGACCAGGTTGCTCTAAACCACATCCAGCCTGGCCCTGAATGTCTCCAGGGATGGTGCATCCATCACCCCTCTGGAAGGAGCCATCCTCTTGGGGTATCTCTTGCTGGTACCTTCTTTCCCATGCTGGGCATGAGGACAGATCACCTTGTACTTCAGCTCTGAACACAGAGGGCTTGCACAAAAACTGTCGGAGCACAAGTGCTTGGATGTGACCAGCAGGAAAAGAAAAGCCGCAGCGGCAATAAAATTAATTTCCTTCTCTAATATATACAAGACTTTCTCCCAGAGAATTATGACCCAAGCTGATCAAAGTCTGTAAGTGGTACTTATGCTATCAGTTTCACCCCCTTAATGCCCTCCTGTCAAAACAAAATCCCTTGGAAAGGCTTTGAGGAAAATCACATGAGCATAATGGCTTTCAAAAAACTGGTCCTAAGTACTCGGTAACATATACAGAGCAGACTATTAGATGGGCTGGTGTAATTGGACTTATATTCAAATGTAAACAGTCTTCTATGAGCAAGTTACTGCTTACCCCCAGAGCAGAGCACAGGCTGAAAACACTGGGTTATCACAAGAACGGAGGGGAGGGGTTGGCAGCAGTGGGAACTTTGCCCTAAGACAGGATGGTGACTTTAGGCAGAATGAGATAAAAGGAGAAGGGAAAGGGTGGGGAAGGATAGGGCTTATTAAAGAATCGTTTTCAGCTCTACAGAGAGAGGATGAAATTCAGGCTGGGTGCAATTCTGTTGCTGTGTGGCTCTCAGGTAGGAGGCAGAGGTATCAAACTATCTGATCCTTTATCTGTTGTAATGTGTTTGTTTGAACATGGTCTTGGTGGATTTAGTGCTGCTCTGACAGCTCTGGGAACCGGAGTCCTCAGTGCGTTCCCAGAGTGGATGCACCAGGCAGTGCTGTGTCCAGAGCAAGGGGTGATGGAGAGGCTCCATCTGCTCAGGCCAAGCCATGACCATTCCAGCCTGATGAGTACAATGAAGGTATCATCTCAGATGCTTCATTTTCAGTACCATTGGCATTGGGAGGCAGTGCAGACACTCCCCAGTCAGAAGCCACATCCCATCTTTTGAGGATTTGTTGCTGCACCTCTAGGGAAGCGCATATTTCAGTCCTCAGCATCATCACAGGAGTACCCCGTCACCCTCTGGAGTGATAATAATCACAGTGCTACTCCACGTGCAGACCCTGCTGCTGCAGCCTTCTGATTCGGTGTTGAGCACTTTTAATATGAACTCTGGCCTTTTTCCATCACTGTTTAGGAATGTATTGGCTCTTTAGGTGTTCTTTACTATAAGCAGCAGTGCTCCAGATGTGTTCAATAGCTGGGAAAGGATGAACAGCATCAGTAGGTTCAAAGTCTTAAATGGGGGCTGTGTTTGGAGAGGTACTGATAGCAGCAAAGTTGAGCATCTTTGGTGGTTTGAATGCTTCTGAGTGGAAAAGCTGCTTCTGAGGGGTGATTCCATTTGTTTCACCCTGCACAAACCAAAAGCAGACACAGAGTTCAAAACTCATCAAGCCTGGCTTTTCCATCTTCCTCCTCCCTTCTGTGCTGTTCCCCTTTTTTAGGCTGAGACCATAAGGTCCTTCCTTAGTTTTCTATGTCTAACGCAGTCTTCCCATGGTCTGCATTCCTCTTTTCTCTTTCCCATGGTTTCATCCCCTTCTTCATGCCCTGCAGATCATACCACTTCTTTGCCACATGATTTTTGCCCTTGGGGATACCCAAAAGCAGGATCAGGCCAGCTGGACAAGGGGATTTTTTGACAGAAGCCTGAAATATTTCAAAGGAAAACAAAAACTCCAACACAAACCAACAAAATAATGCCAATAAATCCATCCGGTTTCTGTTACTTCGCTTTTTCTGGCGAGTTGAAAAACGAGTCTTCCCTTACCATCCTTCTGTAGTGCTGGGGCAGAGACAAAGTCTGCTGGAGTCAATGAAAAGAGATTCATAGATCAGGCTTGTCCAGATTCCTAACATCTCATAGAGGTATTTCCCTATCTGTCCCTCTTTCCTGGACTTACTGTCTTGCTCTCCCTTTGGAGGAAATTCCTTTCCTGGTGATAACCATGTCTCTAGCTCGTATTTCCTCTTTCTTGTTGACAGTTTTAAACCAATAGATTTATGAACTTTGAAGTAATAGAAATATGTAGGGCATACCTACTCTTTCCCTTATCTAGAACAGGCCAGGATTAGTCTTTTTCCTAGACACTGCACTTGTAAAGGGAAACATTTGCCTTTCTACCCATCTTCTGGAAAGCCAACCCTGGTTTGTTTAATGAAGACTTTGGAAACCTGAGTTTCAGCCTTTAACATATGAATAACCTCATTCAAAGGGATGGAGGCTGGATGGCAGGGTCACAAGTAGCCCCAGCAGTGACAGGGGGCATGAAGATGCTCTCATATGACTACATCAGGTAAGGATGCCTGATTGCAGCTTATAGCCCATCCCCACTGTGTCTGTCCTGGGGGGACAGCTCTTGCTCCACCAGTTCTCAGGGAGCTGGGCTAAGCATGCTGGAGCATCACTCTCCTTTTCACACCAAGAGCCTGTTGAGTGTAAATTCCTCCTTCAAGGACATCATGGATAGGGACAGACTTTCTTCACCTTTTTCCTTGTTCTCTCTGCTGGATGCCTAATGCATGAGAAAGGGTGGAGGGAGGAGGCCCTTCCTATAGAACATGGTTCTCTTGTACAGGAGATGGCTGGGCAGGACAGAGCTACATCCAAGGCATGTTAACCCATGTGCTCATTTAATGCAGCAAATCCCATAGGAGACTGGAGTTAGGGATAAGCACAGAGGTAGCAGCAACTTCCCACATGAACATGAGCACTGTGGTCTGAGGTGTGTGCAATTACTTGGCACTAATGACTGAAACCTCCCAGCATTCCCAGTGGGCAGAGAAGGAATACCGCAGGTAAGACAACTTTGGTGTTAAGTAGGATTTTGCATAGATGTAGCCTCCAGTGAGCATACCCTGGTGCCTGTGGCAAAAGTATCTCTAGGTATGGCTGGATTTAGGGGAGGTTGGACCTTAGTTCTGCAGCTCAAGTTCCCACTAATGATGCTGTGAATCTGGCTGTGGATAAAGCATCCCTGTAGTGTGCTGCTGTCAGATCTTTTCATCCTGACACTGGGCAGCTTCTCCAGCGCCATTCTGAGACCATATATCCTGCTCCTTGACAGCAGCATTGAAGGCAAGATTCTCTGGTAAGATGAGGGATTGTGAGAAGGCATTGAAGGTCCCTTGGGTCTCACTAGTGGTCGCTGCATGGTCTGCATTCCTCATGAGAGGGGAGAGTCAGCCTGACCCCAAACCAAGATTTGCTTTGGTGAAAGAGAATCAAAAGAGTTATCCTGAAGCATGGAACTGGATGATCTGAAGGTCCTTTCAAACCCAAACCATTCTATGATTCTATATGGGACAACTTTAAGCACCATAAGGTGGCTGCAGGTTGTCTGCTGAGGAGCAACCACCAGGCTTTCTGGTATCTTTTTTTCCTGTGCTTTCAAGGGGAATTATCTAAAGGAGACCACTCTCATCCCAGTTTATGGGATCAGTGTTTTAAATACAACTGGACTGATAATTCAGTTGATTCACTTTATGGTTGCTTTGAAAACGGCTCTTTCAGGGCTCTTACCAAACCTGTGATTTCCACAGTCCATTCTCCCCCTGCACTGCTCCGTGACCGATGGCTCACTTTAATCCAAGTCTATCTGACGATGCTCAGCACTGGGAACAGAGCAGATTGGCTGGGTCTGTGCCCAGATGGACCCAGATCTGTGCAAACAGCACTTACCACCAGTGGATTTTGTGGTTTCTCTTTACAGCATTTCTCCCCCTTCTGTACGGCCGGCGGCTGCGGGATGCAGGGGTTGAGCCAGAGGCGGGACAGGGAAATCGCACCCTGGCGTTTCCCCAGCTTTATCAGCTGTGGCCTTAAAACAATAAATCATTTCCCAAGGCTATAAATCCAGAACCTTTCACCAACTCGTACAGTAACGCACATGTGCAGAACAACAGCAGGCTGTTTACCCAAACCAGCGAGAGCATCTCCAGTGGAGTTAATGATTTTGCAGCTTTCTGCTTACCCACTGGCTATGGGGCTGGGAGCTGTGCGGCTGCCCCAGAGCATGGGAGGGGAAAGCAGAAGCTTCAGGGTAAGAGAAAACTACCTTTTCCTCTTGCAGAAACCAAGCTGGGATGATTCTGAAAGGTATTTCTTTTTGTTAAGACCTCAACGTGTTTCCTCCTGCTTTATTCCATGCTATTTCTTAGCTGTGATTTATCCAGATCAGCTTTAGAAATTGGTACTGTAAGGGTTAACCTGATGTGCTGGGATGTTCCTCTCTCCTCTTGATCCCCAGGTCTTGGCTCTGTTAAACATCTCCCCCTCTCTTTTACATTCAGATCCTCTTTTACAAGGCTGGGCTTGGGAATTTCAGCCCGGCCAAGAGCCATCTTCCCATCCATTAAGGTTTTGCGACAGCAGGTAACAATATCACTTCAAAAGGACACAGTTGCACCATTTCCCCCCTCCCCAGATTAAACTCTGACAGCGCCATCTGAGCAAAACATAGGAAGAAACAGCTGCCTTTTCCCTTTGCAAGACTTATCTGCATCCACACCCCTATGGGCCTATTTTGGGGTGCAAAGGCCGAGCCGAGCCCACTGGCCACTGATGCCTTTTGGGCACTGCAAGGCTGTTTGCTCAGAGACCTTTGCAGTCACATTTTAGCTGCCTCACCCCCCAAGAGGAGCTGAAGATACTCTGCTTTATCAGCCTGCTGCTGACCTCTTACCCTGCATCAGGCCAGCAAAGGCTGGATCATGTCTTGGCTAATCACTGTGGCTGCAGAGCCCTAAAGGTCTGCATCTACTGTGGGATGCGGTGAGCTCACTCTCTCAGCCTGCCTTGCTTCCAGTCCTTTACCCCCCTCCTTTCTTTTCTCCTCTCTGCTGCCTCAGTCTCACATTTCTCACGTCTTTATTTCCACGTCTCCTGCCACCTCTCACACATCTTGTGCATCTTCCCTATCTCCTGCCTCACAGGGCGCAGGTTGCTCTGTGCTGCTGCTGTGCTCGTGTGTGGTCCTCCACCTTGGGGGAAAAGAGCTCATCAGTGTGACTTTGTCTCTCCTGTCTGGGCACTACTCAGTGATAACAATAACAGTCAGAGGAAGGTCTCTAGCGAGGGGAGATCAAACAGGAGGTGGAATGTCGGGTTGGACAGCGCTGGGAAGGCAGCCCAGGAGGTGCCAGTGTGCTGCATGGGCAGGGAAGGAGGCTTTTTATTCCTTTCTTTCCAAATATCTTTTCTTTCTACAGGAAATATGGAGCCAAATAACAAACTCCGGTACCTTTTTAGGTTTTGATAAGCAGTTGCATGGATGTAAGTCTGCAAACCTGAAGGTACGCACCCACAGAGGCTCCTAGTCTCTACCTACAATTCCTTTCTACTACTTATTTCTCCCAGCAGCATCAATGTAAACCACTTTTCTTCCTAAGACTCCTTCTGTGAAACCCATCTAACTACAAAGCAAGGTTCAGCACCCACACACAAGCCCCTCACCTGAGTTAGGAGCTCACGCTGCTTTTGCTCTGGGTTTTGGACAGTGAAGCCTCCCAATTTCCAGTGAAATCTTCTTTTAGGTGACTATTAGAGGAGCTGCAGTCCTCCTGTGCCTCTCCAGAAGCCTTCAGCCAGCCTGGATAGGATGGGAATATCTCCTCTAAGGGGTTAGTAATGAGTTAGAGTGTGAGTGGACTTGCAGAGCACCAGGTCACTACATGGTGTGTTAATGCACATGGTTGCACAAGTATTGCCGCTCAGACCTGGGCTATGCCAGTGATCTTATTGCACACAAGGGCCTGAGGTTGATGCCTGGTCCTTTGGTTTGTAAATCAGCAGAAAACCAGTGCAAATGTCCAAGTCCTTCTCAAACCTCACTCTGGAGGGCAGAAAAGCCTAATGCTAAGGGATGCAGGGGTACCTGTGGTTGTGTCACCAATCCATCTCCCTTCTGTGTCCCAGCCAGCCACTGTGGACGCATGCCTTCTATCCCTGTGGGTTTTGGCCCTCCTGAAGTGCCCACATCCTAAAGGACACCCACTGGTGGGCACTGCTGCTGCAGAAATAGCTCCTGCCCTTCAAAGGCAGGGAGATTCTCTGGCTGTGAATGGCTTTTAATATGTAAATACTTCCAGGTTTTTAAAGAGTGAAATAGATTTGGACCTGTGAGGGCCCTTGGGGGATTCTCCCACTCTCCCACCCGACTTTCTGATATGTTTTTTCCTGTGCTTTCAAGGGGGGTTGTCTAAAGGAGACCACTCTCATTCCAAGTTATGGGATCAGTGTTTTAAATGCAACTTGACCAATAATTCGATCAACTGATTCACTTTATGGTTGCTTTGAAAATGACTCTTTCAGGACTCTTACCAAACCTGTGATTTCCACAGTCCCTTCTGCCCCTACACTGCTCCATGGTGGGTGGCTCTGCATCAGCACCCAGACAAGCATGGGGTGCAGGGAGCTGCTTTCCCTGCACCAAATCCCTTCCCCAGCACATGTCAGGTCCTTTTCACCCCACTGATCTTCAAACACATTGCATGGACAGTCAGTGTTAACATCCTTCCCCGCCTCATGTTTTCAAGTGGGAAACTGAGGCACTTTCAAACTGAGTGATGGGGCTGACCTCAGGGGGCAGTGAAACAATGCAGACAGAGGCAGAATTTAGCCATTAAAATAATGAAATGCTGTAGGACACTCCTATAACTTGTGCTTTTTTCCCCTATCAACCTTTTAGGACACTGGAGAAGACACAGGTCCACCACAAACACTGATGTGCATGAAATGAGTTCTTTCCAATGAGCTCCTTGTGGTGTCAGCCTCTCCCCACACTGCCCACCATGACAAACCCAACCTTTGGAATTAATCCCTCCACAGGTGAATGCTAAAAGAAAGCCAAACCCCAGGTGAAACCAGGGCTTAGATCCTAGCACTGACCCTGCTTTTGCATAGGCCATGGGGCTGCTGCCATCCTTCTCCAGGCTGCCCGCACTGCAGCTGGGAGGGAGCATCCTGGTCCGTCCCTCCCCATCTCTCCATGGGCTGACAGAGATGGATGGCAGCATGACCAGGAACGTGCTGTCAGGCTCGGGCTTTACTCCCAGGAGAAAGCTGAAGGCCTTTGAGAGAGCCCCGTGATGAAGATGTAAGAGCAGTGTTTGACACGGAGCTCCCTTGTTGGGGCAGTTGTGGCTCGCGTCAGCCGTCTGCCAGCCAGGTCCCCCACCTAAAAGGGTCTCTGTGCTTCATGGCTCCTTTTCTGGCTGCAAGAAATGGTTGGGAGAACACACATTGCAGTAGGAGATCTGCTTGGGGGAAAGCTGCAAGAACCATTTTGGGGGTGGGGATAAAGTCATGAACTGAAGCAGGGGAGGCTTGGGTTGGATATAAAGAAGAAGTTCTTTACTGTGAGGGTGCTGAGGCACTGGCACAGGGTGCCCAGGGAAGTGGTGAATGCCCCATCCCTGACAGTGTTCAAGGCCAGGTTGGACAGAGCCTTGGGTGACATGGTTTAGTGTGAGGTGTCCCTGCTCATGGCAGGGGGTTGGAACTGGATGATCTTAAGGTCCTTTCCGACCCAAACCATTCCATGAAAACAACCAGGAAGAGTCACGGGGGGAAAGATGAGGGAAGAAATGCTCATTCCTCCTGCAATAAGGGAGAAGGATGAGCAGAGAGACAAACCCCTGCTGGGCAGAGCCCCGTGAGCCTGCACCCGAAGGAGTTAATTCCCCAACCAGTGCACTAAGTGGTCAGCAGCCCAATAAATTATGCCCTGGAAAGACAAACCACAATCATCATTAGTCACGGCTCATTGGCCTGTTAAGGCTCCTCAGTGAAGTTTATCTCTTCCCTCCTGTCCACCGGCAGCCATATTTCATGCTCCGAAAACAGATGACCCCGGGGGTCAGCGAAATGAAAGCCCCATTCAACAGGTCTGCGAAGGACTCGCCACGGAAAGAAACGGCCGAGGTCAAAATAACATTGAGATACGGGCAGCCCTTCAGCCGCTGCCCTCCCGGAGCAGACACACACCACACGCTCAAGTGACCAAGACATGTTAATCCGTTTCAGGATCAGGCAGGGTCAGGCTGGGGCTGGGAGGAACAGTGGCATAATTAGGTGAGGGTGACCTCCATAAAACAGTAATGGGCTTCCAGAGGCACGCCGGCGTGCTCTGGCCTGCTCTTTGCAAGATGGGAATGGCTAAGAGGGATGGAGGGTCATAGAATCATAGAATAGTTTGGGTTGGAATGGACCTTAAGATCATCCAGTTCCAACCCCCCTGCCATGGGCAGGGACACCTCACACTAAACCATAGCACCCAAGGCTCTGTCCAACCTGGCCTTGAACACCGCCAGGGATGGAGCATTCACAACTTCCCTGGGCAGCCCATT